>APFE030514675.1:11881-140612 GCA_000404065.3 Pinus taeda
GCATAGACTATTTAAAGGGGAAATTCTATCAACTTAGATCCATCTTAATTCTGGGTCTACCAAGCGCTGGGAGGGATAAATAGATTTCATCCCTCTAAGAGTGGTAGATGTGGAGTTAATATGGATATAGGTTGGTTTTTATGATAATGAAGATATTAAATAGACTTAGGAAATTATATTGTAAAAAAAATCTTAAGAGTGGTAGATGTGGAGTTAATATGGAAATAGGTTGGTTTTTATGATAATGAAGATATAAAATAGACTTAGAAATTATATTGTAAAAAAAATCTTAAGGTGAATGGTTAAAGCTACATTTAGTCACTCCACAAAGTTTAGTAAAAAATACCAATATCTCCATTAATATTGGTTTTTCTGATTTAACAAAAAAAAAATTCAAAACAATGAAATCTCAAAATAGTGAAATCTTAACTCTTTCCGCATCACCCTCACAGAAGAGAGATAGTCGCATTTCCCACCATTTTTCAAACATTCTCAATATGATATCTTCATGAAAAAGTTAAGGTACTGATCTTGGATTAGTTGTTTGAAAAACATGTTGTACAACCTTTAATCTTCTCTGTTATTCTTAATTTGTTGTAATGATCTATAGGGGTTGGGTCACTGCACCACATTATCGTAAAAGGCATATATTGTGCACCAAAAAGGAAATTAATCCACATGTTACAATGTTGTTAAAAATGGTATGAAGGTAGTGAATTATGCTAATAAGAAATTTAGATTGGGAGAGACGTAATTAAAGTTTATTATTTAATTGAATATTTCCAATTAAAATAGTAATAAATCTACATTTATATATTTATATATTGATTGGAAGGCTTCTGACAACGGTCAGTTCTTTCCATTAGATCCCCTTCAGGCCTTTGGGATACCTACTACTTCATTATATTATATAGCTGGGGCTTGCTACTTGTTGGTGTGTTGGGGTAAGAAAGAAATTTGATAGCTTGGCTAAAGTGGTAGATAAAACATTAATCTCTCCTACCATTACAAACATGGCCACTAAAACTTGCAACATTGATTGTAGGAAGCGAAAATTATGTTTCTTTTTTCCAAACATGTATGTTAGTATATTATAGTTTAATGAATATGTTTTATTATTATCATATATGGTTTCATACTTTAACAAAACATTCACCAAGACTTCACAATGTTTTATTATTCAATGAAAGTTTCCAAGATCTTACAGATTTTTATAATTCAGTGAAAGATTCGCCAATGGACTTTACATGATAATATAAATCTAGTGAGAGATTCACCAACTATTATATATATATATATATATATATATATATATATATATAATATATATATATATATATATATATATATATATATATATTATTATTAGTGATAGAATCACCTCCCATTTTTCCTATGTATCATGGGGATTCACCCATTTATTATACATATAAATTTAGGGTGGTTCTTAAAATTTTCCCTAGATATGCAGATGGTGCCAGTCATCACACACGACACACTGTATCAGCTACTTGGATCATCTGCACACCCAAGTCAGAACTATTTTGCTCCGGGGGAGTCTTTCTTGGTACCGCCACCAACAACATTGCCGAGTACGTGCTCGTAATTTCACTTCTCATGGAAGCGTCATCAAGGAACATCTCCAATTTGGTGGTTAGGTGAGACTCCCAACTAGTCATTATGCAATTGAGAAATCATTATCACATTCGTAATCCAACCTTGTTACGTCATTATCTAAGGGTATGACTCCTAGAACGCCAATTTGAAGTAATCACATATGAACACATTCCTCGAGAATTTAATGCGGTTTTTGATTCATTAGCTAACTATGTATTAGATTGGCATTTGTCACATTCTTTATAGAAGCATTCATGAAAAGTAAAAATTCATTGAGTTAAAATTTTTACAAAAACATTTTAAAAAACATTTACACCATCAAAATACCAATATATATATATGTATATATATATGTATATGTTATATGTATATTTATCTAATATCTATCTGTATATATATATATATTATAGATCAAAATCTAGTCTTTTACATAGAAATATTCCAAAACTTGGATGTTTTAAGTACAAAATGGCTACTAAGCCCAGCTACAAATACTCATTGGCTATGCCAAAACACCTGCTAAAAAAGCTTATTGCTCCTGAAATGCTAAAACTGCTCTAGCTATCCTTTGAAGAGGAACCAAAAATCGCTCAGGTACATCGTCTGTGTGCCACTACATGTGAGTAGGAATATTCCTCATAGGAAGGGGAGGGGGTGACACCCATGGTCAAGCCCTCTAGGTTCCTCAAAGCCTCACAAAGATTGTCGGCATTGCCCATCCAGCAAGTAGTTGGCCTCCTCATCACATATGGTGGGGTTCGCCTGCAGGTCGTAATGATGCCACATCTGTGTTAAGCATAAAATCTTCATGTCAGTACTTATTTCACCTAAGAAAACATTACATAAACATTCAAAAGCTAAAAGATACCTAAGTACTATAAAAAATCATTCTCACCTTGAGGACCCCAGTTGGTCTCGGGTGGTAGCATCAAGTTTGGGTCACTGGTGAAGTCCACGCCCTCATAAGCATAGTCATAAATCATCACAATTTGGCCATGAATCCACTGGAAGAAATCTTCCTCAAAGAAATGATGGATCAGTCCTCCTCCTGTGTAAGGATCGAGTGATGACTAGCAGCCTTGCCTCAACTCCCTTGGATCAAGGTGACCTAAGCTCATCCTTGGGCACATAACATGTACCCTCTCAAGAAAGAATCAAACTATGATAGTACCATACCCAAAACTATGTTGGTACGAGTCTTGCATGCCGTTAACTCTACCTTCAACTGGTGAAGCACTGCTTCACACCAGTTGAACATCTGTGGTTGGACACAGTCAAATGCAAGCGACAGTTGGGCCTTTGTCACAACGTGGGGACTCTTTGACCCTGCTAACCACACAATCAACCATAAAATTGCCCTTATAGACCATGACCTTATCCTCTCTATGGGGACTCTATTGCTGACTAGTCTGCTCTCAGGGATGCAGTAGGATTGCACCAGCTATAGGGTAGATTGTGGATCTGACCTACCATCGGTGAGGTTTTCCTATTCCCCATGACATGAAAAACCAACTAAAAATAATATTTCATCATGGTCAATGACCAGCTCCTGATCTCCAATCTTGAACACTTGCTTGTGTTCATCCCAGCGCTAGATAATCCATCTCAATAAATCTTCCTACCCTTTCATCAGCTCCAACTTTGTATACTTCAGTAAACCACAACGGTGCAATGCAAGTTTGCATGCTAGATCGTTTCACACTAGCAATTCCTAGCTATCATGGGCCCATTCTCCCCATAGGGTAGTCATTATGGCCTGAAACCTGCACAAAATTACACTAAAAACAATCAAAATGGGGCAAAATAGCTTTAGGAATCCTTGCATGAGGTTTTTAACTGCACCCTTCAGCTCTAATGCCCCCCCAGTGATACACAGGGAGGATTAACACCCTCCAGTAGCTCGTACAGAGTGTGTAACACTCCCTACAGGCCATCTAGAGGGTGTTAGTGCACAAATAGGGCTTTAGGGCACCTAAAATCTACAAAACTCCACCCCTGAAACTATCAATAAAGGTTAAGAATTGCATAGAGCAAGGTATTAGCCTCTACCTAGGACTGACAACACATCGAATAGTCACCCAAATATCCTACAATGGTCCGCGGAAAATATGCTTGTCTTTAGCTCCCAAATGATCTCACAAATCTCAAATACTAAAAATGATGAATGTGAAAGCTCAAAAAATCTCCTTATATTTATTTTTGGAGACTTGATTTTTTCGTTAAAGAGGAAGTAGTCCATTCTCCATGATTGTTTATCATGCATGAACCCATATGGTAGGAATTGCTACTTTTTTATACTTTTTTCCGCTTTTGATGAAAGTACCTTCAGGAATGAAAAGCAATAAAATCTACATGAAATTCTCAAAGAGTGTTGTTCTTTTATAAAATCTTTTCTTGCTCTAGAAATTTGAAAAATCCTCGAGTTTGTCATCATTGGGCTTGTTAAACATATACGACAATAGTGTGAACAACTATTTTTCTCTCTTTTTCTAGCTCGTTAAACTGAAGAAGACCACTAGAGCATTCTTTTTAGGCGCTTTTTTCTCGCTCATAAAACTGAAAAAATCCCGAGTTTTGTCTTTAGGCTTGTTAAACATTTATAAAGATTACTTGAGAATTCTTTTAAGTACTTTTCTCACTCGTTAAATTGAAAAATCTTGATTTTTTGTCACCGGGCTCGTTAAAAATCTACATCAGCAATAGGAGCACTTTCTTTTTTGGGACCATTCCTCACTCTTAAATCGAAAAATCCCCTAGTTTTTCCCCTCCTTCAGGCTCGTTAAATCTACGAAGGAGGAATGAGCAATTCTTTTACCTCTTTTTCCTCGCTTAATAAACTAAAAAAGATATCTTGAGTTTTCTTCATTTGACTCGTTAAAATTTGATGAAGGTATTGAGTTTGTTGTCTCATGACTCATTAAAAATTCAAGATGAAAAATGAGTTTAGTCCATCTCCTTGTACTCATAACAAAATGAGGTTGACATCTATTGAACATAGGTTTCTCTTTATCTGGATTCAATAGATTAACTCACAGAAAATTAACCGATTCGGGTATACTATTAGCCTTTTGTTGCACCGGGTTAACAACTATGACAAAAGGACCACCATGGAGTTGCTCTTTACGATCTTTTCAGAGTCTCTAAATATGGAAAGACCACTGAGTTGTCTAGTCTAGATTCATTAAACTACACAAACAAGATATAGAGTCGCTCTTCTTATGATCCTTTTTAGACTCTCAAAACATGAAAAGATTGACGAGTTTGCCTGTCTGGACTCATTAAACTAATCAGATAGGGTATAGAGTCATTATTTTTGCAATCCTTTCCAGACTCTTAAAACATGGAAAGATCGACGATTTTAACTGTCTGGACTCACTAAACTAATCAGACGGGGAAAGTAGATAATACAACTACATTCAGTATTAGAAAGCGTGGTTTGGTAGCAGTCATTCCCTTGAACATGGCACTCCCTTAGATAAACCTTCCTTGTGATGGCCTCTCAATATGAACCCTACCATCCTATGAGTTTAGCCTAAAAATACCCTGATGTGCTTGCATATTTATATCCGAACACTCTTTGGTGTTCATGAGTCTAGTCCTGCATGGTTAAAACCATTTTCATGCCTTCTATTGTTCAAGGGTTAACCTTTTGTTTCCTCCATCAACACATCAAGCATATCCTTTCATCATGCCCTCTGTTGTTTAGACCCAATGCTCAAAGATTCCTCAAAAAACAAAATCATTCTTGTCCTGTTTCGTGTCGATTGACGTAGGACACATTATTTCCTACCTTTCAATAGGTATCTTCCTATCGACTTCAACACTCTATCTAGGAAGACAACCTAGAAACACATTCACTACCTTGGTACTTGCAGACATTAGTGGTAGGTTCCCTTGTGTTTGATAAGGGATTCTCATTATTGGCTCCTGGTTAAACGGTTCTATTGGTGTTTGACGACAAAACATCTTTCACACTCATTAGTTTGTACTGTGCATCTTGGATACCATCACCATTATTGGTGGCCTTCCTCGTGTCTATTAATGGTATCCATTATTGACTCGTAATCAAATTATTTCGAGCATGTTTGACATCAATACATATATTCACATGTATCGATCTATGCTGTTTAGTGAAGCGGAAATCAAGCTCTTGGGTAGAGGCTTGCATCACTCAGCCTTGTTTACTCTCCCAAGTTGTGTATATTGTTTTTTGGAGACAACTTACCAGGATGATTCTATTATGACACCGGATCCACATTGTGCTTATCGGCGGCCAGCATCGTCATATCTCCTTCAAGAAAATCACTCTGACATAGCTACTGAGCATAGGAATGCCCGACCCAGGACATGATTTTAGTAGTTTTATATATATGTGCTGTATCAGGTTTCCCATACCACTCGAAGCTCTGATCCTCTCTCTCTTTTTTGAAGGGAAATTATAGTTAAGTAAAGTATTTCATCCATTTTCACAGCCTCTAATCTCACACTTTAGGGGATATCTTTTATACAACAAATTGACATCCTCATCAACTCAGAGGGGAAAGACATGATAGCTGAAGAAAAGACCAAGATCACATGCCTTGTTTCCACACTAACACTGGTTATGCACAAACAACCTGCTTTATAAATCTTCTGTGCAAGCCTAAGGGTGCGTTAGTGACCCAACTAACTCAAGTTGTTAGTTCGGGAACAACGTTAGTGGATCCTAGTGAAGTTCTAAGGGTCAAAGGAACGAATTGATTCATGAATATTTAGATATTTGTTCCTAAAATCACTTAAGAAAAGCAAGGAAACATCTAGATTCGACCTATTTGGAGGATTTCTAATCCTAATGAAGGAGGCAAATGGGAAAGAGCTGAAAAGAATAGTAACTTCATTGCTTTTACCCTAGGGAACTCAAGGAGGAACTTGGCAACCCTAATGCAATTGCTATATGTAACTAGATGTTCTTTTATATATTCATGTATTAGTTATCAGAGTTGTATGCGGTGATTACGCTTGTCTATTCTATGTGCAAGACTTGATCTGGAGCCGGCTCGGAGGACTTCCACCTAGTTGCGTTGTGCTCTCCAACAAATCTACACGGAGACTTGAGGTAATCCTCCTGCCTTGCTTTGATAGTTAGTTAATGTTTATGAACATTCATGTAACATTGTAATGGTTACAGATAATCTTACAGTCTTCCGAAGGTCCCGGGAAGACCTTTGAGGGTATCTTCATTCTCCATACGCCGTTCATTTTATCCTATAGCACGCCAAATGTAGTAAGCTCAATAATTTTCTAGAGGTCAATGATCACCCCAAAATCCTACACCATCTCAACCAGAAATGCATACAGATCCTTTCCCTCAACAAGGATTTGTTGCTTCTCAACCTTAGCTAGGTCAAGCAGCCCATCCCACCAACCTTCCGGTCCTGGTGACTACCAAATCCTCATGATGAATTATGATGAGGTTAATCCCTCCAATATCAACCTGCAAACTCGGTTGCGTCAATATGACAAGCCCTCGACCTCGTCTTCCAGTAAGTACAAAAATAAAGCATCTACTAAGCTTCTTACAATACCAAATGGTCGTCTATAAATCCCTCAACCTGAAGTTGAGGCAATTCCTAAGATCCCCAAGGTACCATTACACTGTAGCGGAACTTCTAACTAAGCTACCCATACATACAATATAGTAGATGACTGGTGCAATCACCTACCACCATGTTGATGTTGGAAGTACTCCAGTCATGCCCATATCAAAATAAATCTCTACTAACTCCTTTGGTGACAATATATCCTTCTGACATCGTTTTATTGTCTTCCAAGTTGATACATCAAAACATCCCCCATTGCCTTCACATGTTGCTTTCCAAATACCAGTCCAAGTCTGTAATGACATCATCTCCCAATGCATTATTTATGAAGGTGCTTCCATCTATGTGATGTATGTTGTCGTTTGGAAACAATGTAAGTCACCTGAGTTGTCCCCCTCCACCATCACTTTGTGTGCTTGGGACAAACACTCCTCCCAGCTTCTTGGCATGTACTGCAACTATCCCGTGACTCTTGTAGGGAAGAATTTCCACATGGACATTCAGGTTTTGATGCCCCTCTAGATTACAACATTCTTTTGGGTCATAGCTAAACATATGCAATGTTAGCTATTGTATCCGTGGTTTTCTATAATATGTTCTTCCCCCATGAAGGGAAGATCGTGACCATCAATCAGTTTACTTACTATGACCCGGCATGGACCTCCCTCAAGTCCATTATCTAATCAATGTTAGATAAGAAGTCCTCAACTCCTCTCATCGGTGTTTCACCCCGAGTCTATAAATATTCCTCATTGTTGGGTGCTTTCCCTGGCCCCCCCCTCTCATCCTAGAGCCTAACTCTTTGATTGTTTTCATGTTACAAGCATCACAAGATCCCCTCAGTTAGTTTGGTACATCTGATATGTAACTAGCTCCTCAGTACCTTGCAGTTACCATCCCAGTAGAGCCATCCATATCCACCCCACCAGGACCTCCTTCATTTGTGGGTGCCTCTCCTATGTTCCCCTCAGGAATTGTTCCTCCATGTCTCAACCATCAAGGAGTTGTTCCCCAGGGACATTACCCTGCAAGTTAGACACCTTTCTTATTTCCCCCTTGTGACACAGGTAAGTTCCCTCTGCAGACAAAGGCAACCCCTCTAGCCCTAGAGTGGGTCTAGTCACTACATAGACGATACCAAAGCAAATTTCCTTAGGAAGTTGGTGTTATGAAGAACTACCTTCAATCCAACATTTGATGAAGTCCTCATTGTGTTGCTCTAGCTCTTTGTTCTTCTAGTTGTTCATACCTGAAAACAACATGTAGAGAAACACCACAAACACAAATAGAAAACAACCAAACAATCTACTTGAAGAGTCAAGGAACCTCAAGCTATCGACATATAATTTAACTCACAATAAATGAAGCAAGCTATTGATTTGTATTAATATAAATCAAAGTAAAACTTACAACCGAGCCTTGATGTCGTAAACCTCCTTGAAGGGTCTTGTTAGTATGTCTCCGTAAGAATTTACTTGTGAACCATCTCCCAAGGGAACATATGACTTTCTCTTTTGCCCAAAAGGCTTGATACTAAAAATCTCTCAAGACAACTCTACTCAAGCATCTCTCAAACCAAAATACAAATGAGGCTACTGCCACACTTCAATAACACCCTCTACCTCCACTCCTCTCTTAGAAACTTGAAACTATCAAATTACTTGTAGCTATCATCTAGTTACATCCAAGCTAGCTGGTATTATTCATGGAGGAGATATTTATAGGAGGGAGAGGTCCCATAAGAGAAGGAAGGAAGATCTTATCTCTTAGGGAGGTTGCACAAAAGGTGGAACAACTATCCCAAAGGAGAAAGGTGAGCTCAACTGACCCAACAACCAGCCCTAGGACTGCCCATGAAGCAATTTCATTAGAATTTTTGACGAGTTGTTGAAAAACTTGCCAAATCTGGCTCGTCGTGGGTGCACCATAGGGATAGAGCGAAGACTTCACTAGGGCTAGTGTTAACTTGTCAATCTTCACGAGGATAACTTCTGACTCACGATGACCCAGAAAGTTAGGTAAAAACTGTCTTCTTCAAGGATAATGAGATGAGACACTCTTCCTGAGATTGCAAGGAAGGTAATGACACATAATTGGAAACATGACACATCACAAATGTCATTAACATGGACTAGCAGTGTTCGGGATAAAGGAATGTAGAGTTGTTGACAAATTACTGTGTAACAAATTCCCCCTAAAGCATGAAGGCCAAGACAGTGGGAGAGCTAAAATGCTTTACGAATCCATAACCGAAACAGAATGTCCTTGCAGAGAACCTACAGATGCAAGTACAAATGATATCTCTGATACATGAGTACAAAGTGAAAGGAAATACATGTGTATAAGGCAGGGGCGCAACCATCTAGAAGATAAACATAAATGGTTTATGGTATGGACATAGCCATCCAATCAGAAAGACCATAAAAAGAACTCAGGTATGGTCGCAACCATCTAATCAAAAGAGTCATGTATAAATCAATCCATGCAACCTAGACTTATGTAATTTAAGCTCAGGGTCTTGAATCCAACTTGACCATTGTACAATTTCTAATATGCGAATAGATGTGTTAGAGTCGAGCACACTAGAAAATCACTTGATTACCAGCCAATGATGTGAGTTGTTAACAAGTGCGAGAGAGACCGCTAGTAATGTTAATGGTTCTCAAGGTACTGCTAGTACAATCCACAAAGTGTGAAAAAATGGTTTGGAGTTGAACACTTGTGAAATCACTCGATTGAAGATCAATGATGCAAGCCTATCATTGAATGTAAATAACTTGCCATTGAGGCATGCAAGCTCCAAGGTACCAGAAAGGAGTCTTTAGGTCAACTTCCCGGATAATGAGCTGAAGTCGACAGGAAGTAACTGGTCGAAGGAGGGCCATAATGTTTCCCACATCATCGATGTGAGACAAAGGAACGAGATGATTGTGAATGAGACAGAGAATCCGAGGAAGTTATGTAAGGCTACAAACTGCAGAAGGATTAAGCTCTTGAACATATTGACGACATGACTCTGGAATTTAACAACATTTTGGTACCAAAGGATAAAAGATCATGATGATGCAGTAGGGATCAGATGGAATAAGGAAAAAATGAATAACCCAAAACACGAAAGGACAATGATAAGATGAGGATGTCCCAACTGACACAAAGAAGAAAGAGTGTCAATGTCCAAGAAAACAAGTTTTTCTAATAACTAATACGATCAACAGGATGTTTCCAAATTTTCGCCCACCATTTTTGGCGAATACCCAAATTATTTTTGAAACACAAGCTTGAAGGGGATAGCATATGCTTGTAATGTAAGTTCATCCTTCGAGCGAATTCAACCTAGTGAGTTTTTATGAGCCCTAGGAAGGATAAGCTCGATCTTGTCATGATAACAAGTCCAATGTCGTCAGGGTTTAATGAATCCAACATAAGTGAAACTCAGAGTCTTTTTCATGTTTAGAGAGCTTGAAAAAGACACGGAAAATAAAACTCCAAAGGTCCCTTCTCGTAAATTTGTCCCTCAAACCCAAAAAGGTAGAAAATAATATCCAAGGGAACCTATTGACCATGAAAGATCAATGTATACCATTTTCGTAAATAATCTATCTCAGCCCGAAAAAGGGGTAAACATATACTGGGTAGATGATGCTTCACAGCCTTCAACGAGTTCAAAGCAACAAGAAATTAGAAACCTTTTCATGTTTCAAGAGTTAGAAAAGAGCTTAAAGACGACTCCAAGAGGGACTTTTTCGTGTTTTTACTGAATCTAAAAAAGCATAAAATACAACTCGCAGGGTAGTCACCAGGGTTCGCAAAACATGTTGCTGCACAAAAGAAAGCATAAGATCCATCTTTGATATAAAAATACATGAAATAGGAAAAAAACCCTAATTTATAAACCCTAAATTGACCAAAAAGGCTTATAAAAGAGTCATTTGGTAAAAAAACAAATTACTTTTCACCATTTTACCTCAGAGCTAAAATTTTACCCTCATGCATTCAAAATTGCAATGGTCGACTGGAGAAAGATCACTAGCCTGTCAACAAATTTGTCTACTTCAGGTGAGCTCTAATCATTTTCCTTCATCTTTTCATAGATAATATGTCATTTTTGATGGTTTGAGCTACCTCCAAGGAAGGTTTTAGGGCCGACATATGCATGACAGTCATCGGGAGTCGCCAACTCAGGACCGCGACGACCCAAAATCTTGCACAGGGAGAAAATGGGGTCTTCGCAACTGTACATGAAAAGGTCACGAAGATCTCGATTTTTCTCAATGTGTGATTTGGCTCAGTGCACGTGTTTGAAAAACAGGCGCGCCGAGCGTCGATTCTTAACAATTCTCAAAATTAAAGCCATTTATTAAGATTTTAATAGAAAACAAAGTATTTATAATCCTTGATGTGTGTGTGCATGAAGAAAAATGGTGATTGGGTGGAAAGAATGAAAGCATATTGGTGATGATGAACTAGCCATGGGAGACCAAAATTGTCTAGACATGCTTTAGAACTATGGTCTACTGAAAATTTTCATGGTGCCTAGCCTGAGGGCACAACCAGACTTACTCCAAAATCTTATTGGAGCGTGGGATCCGAATGAGGCTAAGTTCATTATCCGAGGGCAAGAGCTGGAGAGTGAGGCATCAGACATCTATTTCTTGACAGGTTTGTCTCGGAGGGGGGAAAGGCCTCACATGACCAAGACACAGATCACTGAAGAAACTATGGACATGATGATGGGAAGGACATGTCTAGAGGTAGAGAAGTTAGACAAGGGCGGAAGCTCAAGATTGCTATTATTAGAGACTTGTCTCTCCATGTACTTCTCTTGACCATTACTAGAGTGGCTGGCTCACAGGCCCCTCACGAGGCCACCAAAACCCAACATTGTCTGGCCGTCGACTGTATGGATCTCACTGACTTCAACTAGGCCGAGGCCATGGTTGATAACATGAAATGGAAATTAACAAAGTGCCAGCAAGGGGATGTAAGACTGTTGATGTATGGGTCCATCCTGGTATCATTCATCCTTGAGTGCCTTCCCATCTTTCAGAGACACGAAGTAGTTGTAGCATGGTCGACTCTGCGAGAGTCGAGGATGACATTGTGGGCGCTGCTGATGCCCAGAGGAGGCCGAGGTCAGCATATGTCCTGGAGACCCGAGTTTTTCCAGTGGTTGGACTGCCAGCTTGTCGTTATCGAGGACTGTGCATACACTGGGCTAGATTTCAGTGGTGATCCGAAGTTAGTACTTCTCCCTGGGGAACACTGGGACCACAAAGGTAATAAATTTTGATTTTAATGATTTTGTAATTTTTTTATCATTTTTTATATATGTCCTGATCACTATGTTTCAATCTGGCAGATGTTGGGCTAGAAAGGCTTGTAGTCTTGTCTCCAATTGCTCAGAGAGTTGAGCGGGAGTTTAAGATTCCTCCTCCTGGTGGAGATGTAGAGGATGAGATTGCTCAAGACCTAGAGGGATTGACGGAGGGAATCCCTGACTATGCGATATTCTAGGATGTCCCTCAACAGTACCAACGACACACAACACAAGTGTCAGGCAAGATTCATTGACTTCTCAGGCGTGTGGTCTGAGCAGTCATGTGCTACAGAGAGCACCACGTAGATTAGACTCCTAGGTTTAATTTCTGCCATTTTTGTAAGACATATCGTCTTGTGATGTAATCAAACACATATTTTTCGAGCACTGTGATGTGAAAAACTAATATATATATATATATCTATATATATCTATATATATATATATATATATATATATATATATATATATATATATATATATATATATAGATATACCTATGCTTTTTGCTATATGACTTATTATGTCTTTAATGATTTACTTTCATAAAAGTCACAAATATCTATCTAATACATGATTGTCTAATTCATCAGTTAATGTATTTAGTCTTCTAGAAATGTGTTGATATGAAATATAATAAAATTTCCTTTCAAGTAAACGAACACGTAAATACAACCGTAAAATTTGAGGATTTCTGACGGAATAACGCCGGTTGATTTGAAGAACAAGAAGTTGGGAGTCTAGATTCACAATCAATGTGCGAATGTTGAGGACAACAGCCTTAGCCAATAATTCAATGATGACACTATATTTAGTGACATTTTTTGTGGTACACCCTAAACAAATACCTTGAAGATCCACCAACTCACCGTGAGGATCGTGGATAACGCATGTCACGGAGGAAAGATTCTGGGTACTGCGACAAGCATCATAAAAAAAACTGACATAAGGTGCAACAGACATCTGCATAAAAAGAAAAAAGGACACAATAAGCAGCAAACACTCTATGATGCAGGAAAGTGTTCCCTCTGCGGACAAAGGCAACCCCTCTAGCCCTAGAGTGGGTCTAGTCACAAACAAAGGACAGATCAACAATAGCTTTCCTTAAACAGTCAAAGTTGGAGGCCTACCTCAACCGGTGGTTGATGGAGTTCCGTTCCGCTGCTCCAGCTTTCGCTTCCTTCTCCTCAACGAGTAATCAACCTTAAACAAAGCAAAGGAAATACAACAAAAAATGTAACCGAATACAACAATGAACTATTTACTCACAAAGTCAAGAAGTCATGAGCTATCAAGTACATTACATACGAGACATAGGAAAACATCATTGATTGCATTAATAATGAAAAAAGAGTCAGCTTACAACCAAAGTCTTGATGTCACAAGCCTTCTCAAAGAAGAGTACAGCTAGCATGTCCTTCAAGCATTCACTCTTTGAAGATGGATCTCCCAACATAGAAGAGTTCTCTCACTCATAAGCTTCACACAAGATCAAGGGTACCTTACAACCTTCCACAAACTATCAACAATTCCACACTTATCACACTCACACCAGCTATCTAGCAAACTCACAAAGCACTCACAGCACTACTCAACTAGCCAACTATCAAACTATTCAACTAGCCATGCATAGCAATGGTGAGAGTTTAAATAGGAGAAGGAGTCTCCATGAAAGGTGGAAAGGAGAGCTTATCACCAAGGAAGGTAGCATAATCGATGGAACTGCCACACCAGGGAAGGAAGGGCGACATAAACAAGGCCAACAACCAGGTTTGCAATCATCTGGAAGGCTGACTGTTGGAACAATTTGCCCAATCTGGATCATCGCGGGCACAGAACTAAGATTCAGCGCTGACATCGCAAGTGAACAGTGTAACGAGTCAGATCATCATTGAAGGAAACACATAGACCCCGCGCTGGTGTGTAAAATCGGGCCATCATGGGAAACAGATGTACTTCCACACTGGCAATGCACCTGGACAATTCATCAGCACATTTCAGCGCGTTTATTTAGCCAAAAGTCATGATGAGGTAGTAAAATTTGGAAAAGTGGGTCAACTAGCAGCATAGGAGAGCATTTGCCTGTCATAAGCATGTTGACTTAGACACATGACACAGCGAGAAGACCGGGAGTGAAAGTGGTGTTAAATTACTATGTAACAGATGCCCCCTAAAGTATGAAGCCCGAGAGAGTGGGAGGGATGAAATGCTTTACAAAACAACTGAGCTGGAACACCATCTAGAAGGACCCGTGCGCAAGTCAAACTGATACCTCTGAAGTACATGTAGTCTAGGCATGGGCACAACCATCCAAAAGACATACGGGAAAAGCTTTGTGGTATGGACGCAGCCACCCAGTTGATGAGACCATGATAATAATAAAGGTATGGTCGCAGCCATCCATGAAGACTCAGGTATGGTCGCAACCATCCATCAATGAGTCATGTAATCACGAACCAATCCACACAGCCCAAACATGTGTAATCTGAGTCCGAGGTCTTGAACCCAACCAACCATAGTACAAATTCTATCATGCGAATGGAGGTGTCGAAGTCGAGCATGAGAGAAATTCGCTTGATTACCGGTTAGTAATAGAAACCGTTAACAAGTGTGAGGGAAACCACTAATGATGACAATGGATCTCAAGGTACTATCCAGTACAATCCATGAAGTGTGAAGAATGAGCTGAAGTCGAACACTCGTGGAATCACCCGATCGATGACCAATGATGCAAATCGATCGTTAGGCACGAAGAACTTGCTATTGAGGCATGCAAGCTCCAAGGTACCAAAGGGGATCTCTAGGTCAATCTCCTGGATAATGAGCTGATGTCGACAGGAGACGACCCGTCACAGGAGGGCCATAGTGTTTCCCCCATCAACGATGCGAGATAAGGAACAAGTGGTAGATGGTGAAATAGAGTATCAAAGAAGGAGACAGAGCTGTAAACTGCAGAAGGATTATACTCTTGAACATGTCGATGACACGACTCTGGAGGGTGGTAGCATTCAAGTACCAAAGGATCAGAGGCTTGATGACAATGGCATGAATCAGACGGAATGAGGCTAAATGACAACCCAACCCGTGGAAGCCAAATGACAATGTATGGATGTCCCAACCCGACAAGAAGCAAAAGTGTCAATGTTCAAGAGTGACTAGCTGCCATAGACAATCGATGATGCTTTCCAAATTTTCCTCCACCATTGCTGGCGAGTACCCCAATTATTTTTGAAAACAAGCTTGAAGGGGATAGCATATGCTTGTGACATAAGTTCGACCTTCAGTCGAATCCAACCTAGTAGTAGTTTAATGAGCCCTAGGGAGGAGAAACTCGAGTCTTGTCATGGTGATGAGTCCAATGTCATCAGGGTTTAACGAGTCCGACATAGGTAAAACTCGAAGTCTTTTTCATGTTTAGAGAGTTTGAAAAGGACATGGAAAAGAAAAGTCTAGGGGGGTCCTTTTTCATAGATTTGTGTCTCTTGAGCTCGAAAAAGTATAAAATGATACTCAAAAGAACCGCCCGACCATTGCGATTGAGGAGTAATTTTCATGATTAGTGACTTCGACCTGAAAAAGTAGAAAAGCAACTGAAATCACGTCATTTAGTAACTAATAACAAGCCTGAAACGACAAAAGCACAACAATATTTTCTCTTTTACATGGTCAGAAAAGAGCTTAAAGCAGATCGCCTCTCATTTCATTTAACAAGTCGAAAGGGAAAACTCAGCAATCTTTTCGTCTTCAAACGATCAGAAAAGAGCTTAAAGGAGACTCGTCCTAGAGGAACGAGTGGTATAAAGGGTAGCAACTGGTTCCGGTAATGGTGGAACTGCTCAAAACATGTAATGGTCAAGAGGCTAGCTAATAAAACCACTCATCACTGTGGTTCCTCAGGAAAGGGAAAAACAACCAAGTGAAAGCATATGATCAACCAAAGAGATGGTGGCAATGGAATGAAACAAACAAGGCTCATCTAGCAGAATTTAGCGGATAAACGAAAATCACGAGATGTAAATTGGCTATGGGTTCATTTTCACACAAGCTTGAACCATGAAGAACTCTGCTTGGATTCGATTTCATGTTTACACAAGCTTGAAACGAAAAACTATGCTTGTTATAGGTTCGCATGCCTCTAGCATAATGACGCAAACGAGGTACATGCCCCCCCAAGCTTCATTGCATTCAACAAGGTGGATGGAATGAAGGTTCAGTTTTGAGATCTTGGAAAGACTCGACTTGGATTTTACGAGATCTTAAATAAAGACTCGATTTGGAAAGGGAGTTGTTTCATTTTTTAATGAGGTGACACAATAAAAGAACTATCCTCATAACCCTTGTTTCATTTTTTTAATGAGGTTGACACAAGATCAAGAACTTCCCTAAAAACTCTTTGATTCATTTTTTAACGAGCTTGACACAAGACAAGGAACTATGCTCCACACCCCTTGTTTCATTTTGTAATGAGCTTGACAAAAGACAAGGAACTGTGCTCGGGATATCTGGTTTCATTTTTTAATGAGGTTGAGATAAGAACAAACCATCCTCGTGACTCCTGTTTATGGGCCTTATAAGAACATGGCTCCCAAGAGGTCTTCGTGGGATGGAAGAAACACACTCTAGGAGGAATACATGTCATGATGCCCCAAGGACAGATCGGGTTCCAATTCCCCCAGTACATGATGTACGAGACCATCTGCATGATCATCAACAGAGGTGGAGATGAAATGGGTAGCCATAATTGACCTGTGGCAAAGAAGGTGCTGCTTGCGAGCAAGAACTAAGAGGGGATGACAGCTATGCAGGAGGCTCTGGGGGACTAAAGAACGATAATTTATCTATGGTCACCATTCTTCCGTCGTGTGGAAAACAAACCACATGGAAAAGTGAAGAGACGAGGGCCCCAATGGCATAAACATAGTCACAGCCAAGGAGAAGACCAAAATCTAAAGCACCTTGGACAATCAGTACGTCTATATAGATGAGTTTTCCTCCCAAAGTAACAGGGAACTTTGAAAGGATCCCTAATGGTTGACTGGTTCCTCTGTCAAATGCTAATATATTCTGTGTGACCGGCACAAGCTGTGGGGAGCCTAAAGCTTGCCAAGTAGTGGAAGGCATAAGACTAACTAACGCACCCTCATCCAAGACAGTGCTAGGTACTGCCTTATCATAGGCATGTACTGTAATCTGGAAAGGCACATGGGAGGGAAGGCGGAAGGCGGTCAAATGACTCCAGTCGAAGGAAACGACCGAACTACTTGGTGGGGGAATTGTGATTGCCCCCTGCTCTATAGGAACCGAAGAAGGACTCTCTTGATTACTAAGGATAGGAGGGTCATTGTCAGACTCCAGAGAATCTGATGAGATGAGAAGAACATGAGCATGATGCTCTTCCGACACAAACTGATCAACAGGTGGCGAACCAGAGTCGACACTCTCTCCGACCAATGGTTGGTCTGGAATAGGCTTAGCACAACCAGGTTCAGAAAGAGGAGGATGGATAAGAGAAGAATCTAAGTCAATCTCTTTGTCGACAGGGAGAGGGTCTGAAGAGAGCCTCTAATAACCAATGGGAAGTTGGGGTGAAGAAGCGGTAAGACTTTCCGAAATGGCGGAAGCTTTATCCATAAGCAGACAAAGGTGAAGGGGATGGTTTCCTTCACATAGTCTATAGGGGAATCGAATCTCCCCTTTTTTCTTACCATTACCAGTTGATAGGGTAGCATCGTCATGAGTTTCAAAGGATGATGAGGGATGAGCTAGATCGCGAGACCATACTTCTCAGATCCTAGGAATGCCAGGACAATCACGAAGAAGATGGTCTCCCTTGCACAATTTACAAGGAAAATTAACCTTCCGTGGAGGAGCAGAAGGTGTTTCGACCTGAGTTGTACTTGGGGCAGTAGGTGGACAGGTGGCCTCATGCTTATCGGACTTCTTCTTCTTCGTCTTCTTCCTCTTCTTCTTAGTCTCCTGGTTACTAGGTGTGAAAATTTCACCAGGTGAAGGAGGAGAGGAGGACGAAGAAACAGGAGAAGAAGGCCTAGGCCCAACCTTGGCATCATCATGTCATGGTTTGGACGAAGGAGACAGTGGAACAGGAGTCATGACACTCGGGACCACCGAGGTTGAAAACAACCATACGGGTAAACTGATGGTCAGCCTAAGCAAGGACAGTGTTGCCATATATGGAGCACCGACATTTCAAATGAAGGGAACGGATCGGGATTTCCATCTGGGGGAAAACCTTGGCCAATAGACTCGGGGAATGTTGCCATTTGGAACGAGCCTAAAAAACACTCTTATCACAACCAAGAACTTGAACTTTTACCAGGAATATTTCATGGGCAATAAAGTTTTATGACACCGGAACAAAACTTGACCTTTTCATGTTTTAAGAGTCGAGAAAAGGACAAAAAGGTGACTCTATCTCTTTCGAGGTTTAATGAGCCTGAAAGGACAAGTGCTTAGATGAACCTTTTATTTTAGGGAGTTTGAAAAGGAGCAAAAGTGACTACTCTGGAGAACTAGGCAAAAGGTTTACCAGACAATCCATAAAACTGCATATACACCTTGGCAATCATATGAGAACCAAGGACTTTTCATACGATAGTCAATCTTCCTAAATGCCGTGTTCGGTGCGTTACGGCTTGTAAGGCAGCAGTCACAGCTTCCTATGGATAAAGGATGATAACCTAGTGGGGTCTCTCCATATTCTCGATGGTATGTGGGAGCTCAAGTCCGTACTAGACCACTATTGAGTCATAGAAGGAGGAATCATCCAACCTTGAGTGGAAACAAAAGTGACTAGGTTTAACGACGCCGAAGCACGTCTCTAGCCTAGACCTCTAAATAATGTGCATTATGTTCCAATGCATTGTTAGATTCATTCAGTTCATTTTAAAGTTGATCTTGGATTATGTTTCAGTTTTCAGGCCTTACCGTATGTATATAATAAATCCTAGGATGCAACTAGAATGCACAAAAAATCCTTTTCTTCAATGAACACCTACTTACGAGAGGGCAGAGAGATCGTTTCCAAACCAAGAAAACCAAGACAACAATGGTAGTCATTCAATGCATACAGACACCAATTCCTAAAGTGCATGGATACTACTAATGAGAGATTTCATCATTCGCTTTCCAATATGCAAACTCAAAATGCAAATTTACTTTCACTTTCGTACTAAATGAATGCAAACTTTTTGATTTTGATGCCTTTAAGTCTAGAAGAAACAAACAAGCAACAAGCAAGTGTGGAAAAGCCGGGTTGATCCAAACAATTGTAATCTATGCTTGGTAGTTAAAAGAAATCAAATTAATGCCAAAATTGGTTCAATAACATTCACTAAACAATCAACCAAAAAACAGGCTAAAGGGAAGGATCAATCAAAGCAACAGAAAGCCACAAATGAACCTTGGGCAAACAAGCAACCAAGCCGACAGATTCAAGGAACTTGAAATAGTGATCTAGGTCATATAAGAAAAAAAAACAAGATTCATTCCACAAAGCTCACAAGGGAGTGCCTCGATCTATAAACAATGAAAAACAAGTCATCAAGCAAGTGAAAAAAGTAAGGGGATAGCAAGATTGATGGATTCAGGAGGTAAAATTGAACAAAATCAATTCTATAGCAATCAGCGCGGGTAATACATAGAAAACAAGTGCTGATGAAGCAACCACTTCAGCAACAAAGTGATGTCAGCACGAGAATATGCGACTTTCCCGCGATGGTCTGATTTCCAGAACCATCGCAACTGTTAGGCATAATTACGTGATGAACAAAATATTAAAGAAGGTCAGGCTCGATGACAACGTGACTGTTATAATTAAATCTGCGATGAAGCTCAAAAACAGTGACAGGAGAATCAAAACTCCCAAAACACAGACAATCAATGTTTTAATCCAATAGGGGTGTTCCTAGATTAACCCAGGGAACTCAAAGGATTGATAACCAATCCCCAAAACATCATAAGAGACGAAAACAAAAACAAGGCAAGGGCAAATAAGAAAAACAAAGGCTAAAGCTCCTCCCCAACAAAGTCGCCAATTTGTGATGCAAGAAAGTGTTTCCTCTATGGACAAAGGCAACCCCTCTAGCCCTAGAGTGGGTCTAATCACAAACAAAGGATAGATCAACAATAACTTTCCTTAAATAGTCAAAGTTGGAGGCCTACCTCAACTGGTGGTCGATGGACTTCTGTTGCAGTGCTCCAGCTTCTACTTCCTTCTCCTCAACGAGTAATCAACCTGAAACAAAGCAAAGGAAATACAACAAAGCACGTAACCGAATAAAGCAATGAACTATTTACTCACAAAGTCAAGAAGTCATGAGCTATCAAGTACATTACATATGAGACATAGGAAAGCATCATTAATTGCATTAATAATGAAATAAGAGTCATATTACCAAAGCCTTGACGTCACAAGCCTTCTCAGAGAAGAGTCCAGCCAGCATGTCCTTCAAGCATTCATTCTTTGAAGATGGATCTCCCAACACACAAGAGTTCTCTCACTCATAAGCTTCACACAAGATCAAGGGTACCTTACAACCTTCCACAAACTATCAACAATTCCACACTTATCACACTCACACCAACTATCTAGCAAACTCACAAAGCACTCATAGCACTGCTCAACTAGCCAACTATCAAACTGTCCAACTAGCCATGCATAGCAATGGTGAGAGTTTAAATAGGAGAAGGAGTCTCCATGAAAGGTGGAAAGGAGAGCTTATCACCAAGGAAGGTAGCATAATTGACGGAACTGCCACACCAAGGAAGGAAGGGCGACATAAACAAGGCCAACAACTAGGTCTGGAGTCATTTGGAAGGCCGACTGTTGGAACAATTTTCCCAATTTGGATCATCGCGGGCACAAAACTGAGATTCAGCGCTGACATCGCAAGTGAATAGTGTAATGAGTCAGATCATCACTGAAGGAAACACATATACCCCGCACTTGTGCATAAAATTGGGCCATCGTGGTAAAAAGATGTACTTCCGCACTGGCAGCGTGCCTGGACAATTCATCAGCGCATTTCAACACGTTTAATTATCAAAAAGTCACGATGAGGTAGTAAACTTTGGAAAAGTGGGTCAATTGGTAGCATAGGAGAGCATTTGTCTGTCATAAGCATGTTGAATTAGACACATGACACAGCGAGAAGACCGGGAGTGAAAGCGGTGATAAATTACTGTGTAACACACTCACACACCAAGCCAAACACGTACAAAATGAAAAACACACTTATGTACATAGCAATGCACAAAAGACTCATGCATAGTATTTCTTAGGATAAGGCCCATTCCGAGGCTTATATAAAGGGTTACCTTCATAATCAATTAGCTCATAAGCCCCTTTCTACAACACATGTTTGACAATATAGGGCCCATGCGACATGGGTTTGAATTTTCCTGCCCCCAGCTTGTCGTTAGCTTGATCATACAATAGGACTAAATATCCCTCCGTAAAGGAACATGGGTTGTCTGTCTTGGGTGGTAGGAGTAGGAAGAGGCTCTGCAACTATGTGCACAGAGGCCTAGTAGAGTTTGCAGCCATGTGCATGGACCCCTACAGCTGAGTGCGCATGGCGGAGTTGGAATTGTATCGGAATAGAGGATTAATAAAAGATAAGTTACTTGTGGAATATTCTGTGTCTATGCTTTTGATATCTTTATGCATCTCTTTATTGTTTATGATTGTGCGCACTTGTTATAAATGTTGAATGATTAATAAGAATATTGGGTATATGCAATTAAGTTAAGATCTATAATAATAACATAGTAAGGATAAAAGATTTAGACAACACCTCTTCGCGCTCTTTATAGAGATGCGCAGAAGGTAGTCGCACAAGCAATGATGGATAGAAGGTTGCGCGAGACAGCGCAAGCACATAGGATTAGGTTTGCGACTCTCCCAGACTTCATCAAGACATCCCTAGGGTTATGGAACATGTCACCGAGAATATTTTGTTATACTACCATGGTTGCAGTTGCACTTTATTAGACAAAGTAACCAAGGAAGTGCACCACATAGGGAAGAACGTGAGGCGTTGGCTAACACGAGGGTAACTAAGGAAGGCCCGCAAACCAGGTTGGAAGGTGACTAGAAGCCTCTCACCATTAGTGCAACCACTTGACTATCGAAAGGAAGCACAGTCCCAGCTCTCCAAGTAGTTGAAAGAGAGCGCTAGACTATGAAAGAGTTTATATGGGAGTTGTGTGACATGAAGCTGCGCACAAGACCAGTATGACGCTCAGGCCGCGTTCGTGCACAAGGGATTGTGCTGCCGCATGGATAGGCTGGAAAGTGACCATTGGTGTCACTTTTCATGAAAATATGTCTAATTTAAGGCAACGAGGAGTGGATGATGGGCAATTAAGACATAAAGTTAGAACTAGAGTTGGGGCTATCTACTGCCATTCTTGCATTGATGATCCGAATGTGGGGGGAATGATCAAATTTGAATTCAAAAGGGCCTACACATCACAGGTGGCTCTCCACCAAAAAACCCTTGGCATTTTGAGAATTCAATTGCTACTTTATCAAGTGGGTATGAACCTGATGAATTTGGAGGTTGTGAGAGCAAGTCCATGGTTTGAAGCATTGCTGAAGGAGACACAAGATTCCCTGATCAGAATAATGTAAACAACCAAGGGAGATGTGTAGAGTTCTATGCCACCAATAGGGATGCACTAGAAATCCCTAAATCACCCCGAATGCTGAGGCCCAAAAAGGATCCATAGGTAGCAGGACCTATCCATATGTCTCCGCGAAATCTGCGGTTTGGTAAACTATTGATGGAAGAAAAGGGCAGGATGGTTAATATTGAGAGTGATGAGGAGGAGGAGGATTTCTAGGCATTCGTAGAAGATATTGAACCAGAGGTAGAAATAGAAGAAGACATCCAACCAATACGTGCAACAGCGAAGCTACCCAAATATGTCCCTCTACGGAAAAGGAGGGTAAAGGTACCTAAAGATTTGGATGTCATTAAAAGCACACTCAAAACCCCATTCCTCCCTAAAGGAATTATATTTTAAGGTTCAGCTATGGGCTGTGTACCCACGATGAAGTTTGAAGATTGGGACCTCGTGGATAGCAAAAGTTTCCCTCATTTGGAAACTAGCCAACTAATGAGACAAAGCTAAGAGGGGGCAGTTATAGAACTACAAACACAGAAATGGCTGTGTGGGTGGAGGAGGCTGGGCTACTCCACCTCCTATCGATTCCACACTTGCATCGGGCACCAATCACAATATTTGTTATCAGGCAACTAATTTTCCTATTGCACGATGGGTACTTATGGCTGGAGAAGCCCATTCCCATCATGACGGAGCTCATTCATAGAATTTCTTAGCTTCCCTGTATGGGAAGGGACCGCATGGAAATAGCTGGCACAAGTGGATACTTGGAAACTGTAGAGGCCATGAAAAATAAATATAAGTTGGAGAAAAAGCAAAGGGGTTACATTATTACTAGCATTCAAGACAAAGGGGTTTGAGTCGCTACCCAGTTGTTGGTAGGAAAAGTGATGAGAAAATGTCGTGGCAATGAGGTACCAGCAATGGTCATCATGTTGGCCGAGCAGTGCGTAGAAGGGGTACGATTCAACTAGGCACAGTTCCTTTGTGAGGTGTTCCTGACGAATTGTAGGGAGGCCCAGGAGTAGGGTAAGACCTTCCACTACTTGTGGTTGCTCTTATCCATCTTGTTGGTTATAGGAGAATTGCCTAAGGATAGTCAATTTCCTCCCCTTGACCAGGACTGACCAGAGGCAGCAAAATACATGTCACTATGGGCGATGAAGGATGCCACGTGAATCTGCGAAACCAAGATCTTTTGGGCACTGATGGAGGTGAGCGTACAAATGTGGATCAACAAACCACTACACCAATCCCCCTCGATATACGGCAGTTTGCGGAGCTTTGCCGACTTTAAAGTAGATATGCATAATGTGTATATCAAGGTGCGGAAGGATCTGGAGTAGAAGTGGACCACACTTCCCTTCACTGCAATAGATGACATTGTTTTCATGGTGCTTGACTCATGGCCATCGGAATGGCATGCACCAGATCTAGCAGTGCATGATGAGGCAGCAATACAAAGATAGAAGGATTCCACCAAGCTGCTGGCACAACAGAAACGGAACGAGTAGCTCGCCGAGGAGGTTAGGGCTTCCTGCGAAGTAGTGAAGGCCACCGCGAAGCGAACGAAGGATGTCGAAAAAGAAACATTAGCAGGGGCCACCATGATGCAGGAGGAACGAGGCCCGAACCTGACCATAGAACATGGGACAGATGATACAATGGAAGGCGCAAACCCAAGCACCACCTCTACAAAATTGAAACGGCTGCATGGGATGGAATGAATAGGGCCATGAAAGAAGACGAAGGCTTCTAAGCTAGATGAGGATCGTATTACACTGACTGAGGGTGACTTATATGACATTAGTGACATAGTTCAGGATGACACCATGGAGGCACTTTAGGAAGCAATGACGAAGCAACAAAATGTGTTGGGGGCACTTAGGGTGAAACTCTAGGAACTTCAAGTGCAGCCCCCATAGTAGGGAACGGTAGTTGTCCATGGGGCTACGGGTAAATCAGCAATCGAGTAGTTGTTGTGGGCCAGAATGGCTAATACCTTCGCACTTCTAGAAGGAGTGCTGACAGCAGACAACACGACGGACAGAGCCGTGGTAGGCCAGCTCAAGGGAATTGGCCTAAATTTGGCTGCCCTTCCATGAGAGATATTATACCACCTGCATGATGGAGTGACAACATAGCTCTAGGCTAGGGAAGGACACGCAGTATAGATGCTCAGTGAAAATCGAATCAACATCGAGTATCTAAGCCTCCAACACGATGAATCGGTAGCACAGACTCAACAGTTGAAGAAAATCGTCGAGGAAGCATGTCACCGTGTCCCTGACCTAGAAATTGCAATAGACTTACCAGTAGGTATACGAATCCACAAATTGGCCAGTGGATTCCGTGAGGCAAAGGAGGAAGCAACAAGGATCCAGCTAGACCTCAACCTGCAGATTGCGGAGCTACAACTGAAGGCGCAACCTTCTACACCACCAAAATTTAGAGAGCAGTGACACCACGCCATTCAATTGGGGTTGGAAGGAATAGAGCCTTCCATACAATATTACATGGGCTTGTTATATCAATCACTCTTCACCCTCACTTCACTGCAAGAAGACCCAACACTACAACGTTTAGAGATAGAAGCACGGGAGTTGCAGTAGGCTTATGAAAATTTTTGGGGGACTGTGTAGATGGATGCCCTTATACAGCGGCTGGCCAAGATAAGGGAGGCCCAGGTTCTAAAGGAACAGGTGGATGTCGTGCATCAGAAATAAGCAATGCTTAAAGCACACATCCACCATTGGCTCGAGGAAGCATTCACGGTCACTACCAAGATCGAGGGAAAGCTAGCACAAATGTAGGGCATATATGTGTTCAGGAAAGGAGTTGCACCTGAGAACAATGCATCTGAGAATTGAAATAATTGATATAGTGGAGAGTAGAAGAATGTGTGGTAGACATAAGCGAAGTGCAAAAGTAATTGGATGGACTCTACATGAAGATCAACACACCAGCCGAATGACTCAGGATGAGTCATGATGATTGTGTTGGGGGACTATTGGGCAACAAATCCCCCCATAGCAGGTTTTTGGGGCTTAAATCCTAAGTTTTGGTCAATGTAATGTAAAGACCCTGCCAAATGTGAGCACGGAGTGCGAGAGTCTAGGGTTGTCCACCCTAAAATAATATAATTTAATGTATGTTATGTCAGCCTACCCATGGTTTGTGACCATGGGATTGTATAAATAGAGCGAGGATCTAAGTGTAAAGTCAGTTTTTAGTCTGAGCTTTGAGAATCGATATGGGTTTTGAATATTGAATTAGCTCTGAGTCTGTAAGTCTGAGTATTGGGTGGTAGGAGTAGGAAGAGGCTCTACAGTTGTGTACGTAGAGGCCTGTAGAGTCTGAAGCTATTTGCACAGACCCCTGTAGCTGAGTGTGCAGGGCAGAGTTGGAATTGTATCAGAACAAATGATTAATAAAAGATAAGTTACTTGTGGAATATTTTGTGTCTATGCTTCTGATATCTTTATGCATCTCTTCACTATTTATATTGCGTGCACTTGTTATGAATGTTGAATGATTAATAAGAATATTGGGTATATGCAATTAAGTTAAGATCTATAATAATAACACAGTAAGGATAAAGGATCTAGACAACACCTCTTTATGCTCTTTATAGAGGTGCGGAAGCAGTCGCACAAGCAGCGAAGGACAGACGACTATGCGGGACATCGCAAGCATGCAAGATTAGGATTTCAACCCTCCCAGACTTCATCAAGACATCCCTAGGGTGCAAAAACCTGGTTCTAGCACCCTCCCATACTACCTCGAGTGAGACCTTAGTCTGCATACTACGGACTATTGTCGAAAGGGTCGGTAGTTTCAGGATTTGTTTGGCTAAATCACTTCTGAACCTGGGTCAGGCCCCAACAAGCCAATAGTGCTTCAATAACTAAAGAAACAAGTCGATGAGTATCATCAAGCCATTTTAAATAATGAGGAATTCTTCCATTGGAGTAGTATTCAGGAGCAATTGGATAGCTAATTTGAGAGAAGGGATTTCACATGCAATCAAGAGGGTAGCTTCCAGACCATAAACAAGTTGAAATGTTGTGACTCTGGTCGCATCCTTAACTGAGGTATGGTAGGCCCATAGGGCATAAAACAACATCAAATTCTAGTTGGACTTGTGCATTCCAATGGTATGTTGAAGCATCGTAACCAACACCTTTTTTACTACTTCGACTTGGCCATTGGCTTGAGGGTAATAAGGTGTCAAACTATTGTGAGGCAATCCTAACTTGTTTGTCAACTTAGTCATCATATAACCATGTAAATGGGAACCATGATTAGTGACTATAGCCTGAGGGACTCTAAACCGGGTGATCACATGATTGAAGAGGAATTATGCAGCTATCTTACTGTCATTAGACAATGTAGGCATCACTTCAGCCCATTTCATAAAATAATCGACGGCAACGATGATATACCCATGCCGCCCAACTGAGTGAGGGTTATAGGTCATAAAATCAATGCCCCATTTAGCAAAAGGCAAGGTAGCACATGCATCATTCTCTAGTAAATTTGACACGCATGATAGGAACGGACAGACATAATGAAATCGTTGAGAATGGAGGTCCAAAAGTAACTAGAATGAAGAATGTTTTGGGCAGTAGCATAGCCAGACATATGGCCGCCACAGGTGCAAGAGTGGTAGTCATTTAAAACCTTTTTAGCTTCCTCTAAAGTCAGACAACGATGGAGAACTAAATCGACACCGAGACGGTATAAAGTGTCTCCAACAATGTGATAGGGCTGAGAATGGTGGCGAATGCATCACCGAGAATCCTTAGACAAATCAAGGTGGAATGAAGACACTTGGAGGTAAACAATAATGTCACCGTACCAGGGATTGAGGGTACTGATCAAGAAAAGCATGTCATCTAGAATGTGGTCCTCTATCTGAGAGGGAGCAAAAGTAGATGATAATGACAAAACCAACTCAGCGAATACCAGTGACTTCTTAGACTTACTAGTGGTAAACTCCAAATCAAACTCCTGAAGGATAATAATCCATTTTGAGTATTTCCCCCTAGCAATTGACATGACAGAATGTATGTCATCGGGTCGCAATCAGACATCATGGTCATCGTGCACAACAAAATATAATGATGAAAGCGTTGGATAGCTTGAATAGCTGCCAAGGCAAGCTTCTTGACATAAGCATAACGAGTCTCGGTGCCAATAATTTTGCAGCTAAGATGATAGATAATGTGCTCGGAACCATCGTCATCATCTTGAACTAAAACCATACCAATCGTACTGTCAGCTGCAGCTAGATAAAGCAAATAATCAAGATGATAGTTAGGTGGACGCAACAAGGGAGCAAAAAAAAGAAGTGTCTTGAGTTGCTCAAATGATCTTTAGGCATTGTCATCCCAAATAAATGGAGTGTCGCACTTAAGGAGACGTGTGTAACCTTTAGCAATCTTGACATAGTTAGGGATTAAATGATGTAGGAAATTGGCCTTCCCCTGCAAACTCTGCAATTGATGCAAAGAAGCAGGAGGTGGGAGATTCAGAATAGCTTCAACTTTGAGGAGATCGAGACAAATGCCATATTTAGAAATGACAAACTCAAGAAGTTTGCTAGATTCGATGCAGAAAACACACTTATGTGGATTGAGACGAATATGGTAATGTCTACAACAAAGAAAAATCTGGCGAAGGTGGTTTGGATGGTCAGTGTGTTTAGCTAAATGAGCCAAAAGATCATCTAGATAAGTTTGAACAATGTGTTGGATGTCATGAAAAGCATAGGACATTGCTCATTGGAAATTTGCACCGACATTTTTCAGGCCAAAAGGGAGATTTTTGTAAGAAAAAGTACCCCACAGATAGACGAAGGCAGTTTTGTGTTGATCGATAGGGGAAATATTAATCTAGTTGTAACCAAAAAAGCCATCCATAAAAGAGAATATCTCACTCCCAAAACAGTCATTGATAAGTTGGTCAATAAAGGGAGTAGGATAGTTATCTTTCATACATGCATAGTTGATGTCACGATAATCAACACAAACCCTAATAGTGCCCTGCTTTTTGGTCACAGGGACAATGTTAGATACCCAGTTGGTCAATGGGATAGGATAAATAAATCCTACCTTGAGGAGTTTTTCAACTTCTCCTTTAATAGCCGCATCTTTTCTCGGGTGCACGGGGTGTAAACATTGTCAAATTGGCTTCGCACCGGGGTACGTAGGTATCTTGTGTACCACAACACTTGGATCAATACCAGGCATCTCCACATATGATGAAGCAAACATGTCACAAAACTCTTGGAAAAAGTCAGTGTAAAGCTGGATCTCCTCAGGAGAACAAGTATCTCCAATGTCAATATTTTAAAAAATCCCTGGTTTAAGAGAGATGTCGATGGGCATGGTTTACGTAATATTCCCCATATTCCCCTAAGAAAAAAACTCATGAGTCAAGATAGGCATCTAAAGTGGCTGAGAAGGAACACATGAAGCAAACTTACCTAGATAAGCAATCATGGCCCCATGGCTTGGGAGAAACGAGGAACGATGGTGATGATCAAGCCAAGCAGGATCCTCAAAAGACATAGTCTCAAGAATTTCCTCATTGGAAGGAAATGTCTCTTGTAATGAGTTCGGAGAAACAATGTCTCCAAGCCAAAGGGATCGCACATATGTTTCAAGAGATCTGCTCAAAGGAGCAGAATCAGAAGATGAAACAGAAGCCGAAATGATTTCAACATAGTTGAGCTCTGCAGGTCTCAACAGCATAACTGCACCACATGAATCCACATGATTGATGGGGGGAATCACCCAGGGATCAGGATTTTTAGAGATCATATTAATTGAGGTGACATTAGGAGGTGGGAGTCAAAAAACACCCATAAGGATAGGATCTTCAAAGAGCCTAGCACCCACACTCTCATAGGGAATACTGGTATGGCCCACAAATGGAACATTTCCATCTGAGGAAGAGGAAGCAAAGAAGGATAGTTGATCGACTGTGAAAATCTTTCCTTGATGAGGAAAACAAAGTACACGAAATAATGATGAAGCCATGACATGCATAGCATACGTCCAACTTTGCCCCAACAAAAGGTTGTAAGTCAGATTAGCATCAACAACTTTGATTTCAACGTCGACTGTCTTCCCTTCCAGGATGATAGGCAAGTGTGGGAGAATACCAAATGGATGAGAATCTCTTCCATCAAAGGCTTCCAAGGTATTAGGAGATTGACTCAAAGATGGGGAACCGATGGCCTTCCAATAAGAAACAGACATGATGCAAGTGGATGTGCCCTCATCAATAACAATACGATGAATATTCTTTGAGTTAATGATGAATTGAATGAGAAAAGTGATTTGATGAGGCAATCACAGCACATGTTTTTCACGATTGAATGTAATTAACTCCAAATTGGCCGAATCAATGCCACAAATGGTGGATAACAAAGGCTTCCATTAGGGGGGGACAACTCTAGAGGACTTCCAAGGCAAACATAGCTGAAGGAGCTTGGGCTAAGTCTTTAAAAATACTATAGTGCTGCACGACATGAGCATTGGGGTTATAGGAATATTTCTGGAGAACTCCCTTAGTAGGAGGTCTAATGATAGACTTGGTGTTGGGCCATTCAATATGAAAGGGGATAGAATTGGACGAAGGAATGTTAGAAGGTACTTTAGGTTCCTTGCCAGCAGATGGAGGATATTCTTTTGATCGAGTACTCACATGAATAGGGATAATCCCATCCATAAAAACTTGGGAGCCAAAAGTGGAAGAGGACTAAGGTTGATCGACCACCATTTGAGTTTGCTGGGAGGGAAAATGCTCTTTAAGTACAGCAAGAGTTCCTGAAGTCCCCTTAAGAAAACGACTAAATTCAGACCATCTAGGACAGTCTTTAATGTAGTGATCCTCGTCATAGATAAGATAAGGATACTTAGGTTTGCGTTTAAAACCATCATCAGCAGGACTCTTAGGAGGATCTTGCTTCGATGGAACAACCTTATTTTTACCTTTCCCCTTCTTCTTAACTTTCAAAGTTTTCTCTGCCATGGTGGACTGAATGACATTGACTTCAGAGGTTTTTCTAGTATTAGATGTGGACTGAGAAGCATTTTCACTAGGAGTCATAGGTTTTTACTTCGCAAGAATCATGGAAGACTTTCAGGAATATTTATCAATGAAACCAATAACATCATCGATGGAAGGTGTCAACGGGGCTTTAGAAGTTTCAGGTCGCAGAGCATCATGCAAGACATCATAAAGCGTGCCAGATTGGGAATAAACCAAATTAATATATTGAGCATGTGCGATAACTTGCTCTTCAATAACACATGCCTCCATAGCAATATCTCAGGCTATCAGATTGACAGAAGAGGTAGTAAACTAGTTAGTAAGAAGCTGATTAGGGATCTAGAACTTAATCAAATGGTGCCACCTTCTCCATTCATGAATATGATCAGAGATGTGAGTAGTCGTGTCCTGTTTGAGAGAACTAAGGAGATGTGTTCCCATTTCATAATGAATTAGTAACTGAAAATGGGTAAGAAATGCCATTGCAAGCGAATTGAAGTCTTGGAAAGTCCCACAAGTGAGCTCAATATACCATTTCACAGTGGAAGCAGTAAGAGTCCTTTGAAAAAGACCTACGAAAATAGATTCATCAAGCCATGAGTTAGATGAGCACCAAAGGTTATAAGTCATAACATGCGCTTGGGGATCCTCTCTAAATTTACTGTCGAATTTAGGACAATCACCGGGAATCTTGGTCGAAACTGGTGGCCAATATGGATTTTGAAGGATAGGGTCATTTGTCAACTTGGACACATCAGGTGGTTCCAAAGTCACGAGAACATGTAATTGAGGGTTAAAGGACATCACAAGCCTCTGATAAGGGCTAGCATTAGGCTTCCAACCAGAGCCTTGTTGCCCCCACAGATTTTGTCCATAAGGATTTTTTCTATAAGGTTTATAGCTGGGTGGATTAACGCCATAACCTGGTTGTTGATCCAGATTTTGACCACCAGCAAATGATTAGTTACTAGCTCGACCAATAGGGGAAAAATATGCCTGCTGAAAATTCTGATAAGAATTAACCTACAGTTGCTGATAATTCTGATACGGAGCAGTCTGAGGTTGCCCTTGGGGTTACTGAGGTACTTGGAGACTGTATTATGGCTGAGGTCCAAACTATCCCTGGGGCCCAGGTTGCATTTGATAAAGAGGTTGGGCTTGGAATCCAACTTGAGTTTAGGGAATGGGTTGAGCTTGGAGTCCAGCCTGAGTCTAGAAACTCAATGGAGATTGGAAACTAGCTGGCATCCGAGTGCCTAGGTTACTAAGAGTTGGATTGGTTTGACTAGACTGATGTACTCATTGGAACTGGGGTTGACCGAATTGGCCAGAAAGTTGGCCTTGTTGGAATTGAGGTTGACCTATTTGTCCAGAAGGTTGAGCTTGCTGGATGATAGGTTGACCTTGCTAAAACTAAGGCTATCCCACTTGACCATAGGGTTGACTTGCTGGACAATAGGTTGGCCTTACTGAAACTAAGGTTGACCTGGCTGCCCAGAAGGTTGACCTTGCTAGGCAACAGGTTGGCCTGGCTAGAATTGAGGCTGACTTGGATGACCAGAAAGTTTCCCTAAATAAACAAAAGAGGAACATGTTGTTTCTGGGAAAATTAGTGTCTTGTCGAACGACTAACCCTCTAGGTTTGGCAGCTACCCTAGAAACAATAGTTTAAATAATTTCAATGATTTTTCCTATGTGTAATAGATAAAAGAAAGATAGTGGAACCAACCTGAAACTTCTGCTTAATCCCTTGCTTGATCTCTCTCCCCTTTGGCAGATCTTCCAACTCCTCCCCATACTTAACATGCTTGGAGAGTACCTGCACAAGTACAACAATAAAGAACTGTCAAATCATCATGATCTATTACAACATAAACATTACAGATCAGATATATAATGAACAAATGATAGCATTCACAATTGCATAATCATATGGGAGAAAACTTGAAGAGCTTTATTAATAGAAAGGAGGATTACAACCTAGTTGTCTGATCCAGCACCATCCTCCCAGCTTCAATCCTTCTTCACCTCATGAAATAGCAAGATCACACCAACAAAAATACAATGCTCTCTCCTCAATGACAATCTATTAGCACTTACTTACAATTCACAACATTCCAGCCCCTTGATCTCTTGGATGGGAGATCAATTTATAGATTTTTGCAAGGGTTTGAGTCATCCATGGGGTTTGATTAGTGTCATGCCACTTGTTACAACTGGTTCAACAAAAGAAGGGATTGGAGATGGTTTCCTAGTTCCCTTATTCATCCTTGGCCGAATTCAAAGAGGCAAGTGGCACAGGAGAAGTTTCTAGAAGATTCCATGAGCAACCAACTAACAAACTGTCTTGAAAATTTGTCCATACACACCCATCACACCCTATACAAGGCCTAAATAGTATGCATCACACCTTGACAATGTACCACTCAGTATGCATAGCATTTTATTAGTGGAGCAGTTAGTATGGTCTAATTTAGGCTCTTTCTGGATGGTTTCTCAGATGGAACTTTTGGGGAATGATGTATTAAGATGACTAAGTTCCTTTAGGGTATGAAACAACTCTTTTAGGGGTTTATGAGCCCTAATACATTGACATATGATTTTGGGGTTGATGTGCCCAAATATGTCTATAACAGTTGCCCCCTAAAGCATGAGGTCGTAAATGTTCATGTCGGGTGAAATGCTTTATCATGAGGATTTGAAGTTTCAATTTGGAAGATGACCTACATAAGTTACAATACAATACATAGTCATAATATGATTTTCATGATCTAGCTGAGGGAGGAATTCCCATGCTCATCTTTATAAATTTCAATTCATGTACATAAATCAGATAGTTTCCTGCAGATACAGACTTGTGATTCTACAGATATATAGTCACAATCCATGATTAGGATGACCATCTATGTAGAGCCTTTGTACATTTGATGTTTTTATATCCTTGAATATATCGCAACCCAGATGGATGAAACTAGATCCTGGGTCTTCAAACTCATTCAATCTTCACTCGATGTATAGGTCAACCCATGTGAAGAGATGTTCTGAAGTCGAACATGGAAAGACATCGCCTAATTACTAGCCAATTATGTGAGCTGTTAACAGACGCTAGATGAATCACTGATAATGATAATGATCCTCAAGGTACTACAGTATAATTCACGTGGTGTGAATACATGATCTGATGTCGAAAACCATGCAAAATCTTTCGGTCGAAGGCCATTGATGTCAACCTATCGCCGGAAGTGAGAAACTTGCTATTGATGTATGCAAGCTTCAAAGCACTGAAAGGGTTGCTTCTAAGTCAACTTCTTGGATAATGAGCTGATGTCGACAAGAAGTGACTCGTCGTAGGAGGGCCTTGATGCCCCAAATCTATGACATGAAATGAAGCAAATGGTTTCTGGAGGTGAAAATGAACTGATGACACAAGGTTCAGAAATGGTGGTCATGAAAAAATGAAGGTAGGAGGTATTGCAGTGTATAAGACATTAACTGGATGACTTCTCTTGAACATGTTAGCGACACTGAGATGAATTGGTAGTGTTAACCCGAAAATATGGATGGTATGAAAGACCAATGGTATGATGACCAGTGAACGGAATAACCCAACCTAACTCAATGATGTAGATGAAGTGAAAGTGTCATGTTCAAGAGCGACTTGCTACCATAAATTCTTCAAGTTTTTTTCCCTTTTTTCCCAAGTCATTGCTGACTAGTACCTCTTTATTTTTTTCAAGCTTGAGGAGGATAACATATGCTTGTTCTATAATTCACCCTTCAAGCAAACCCATCGCTATTTGATGTTTTAACGAGTCTAGCGACAGTGAAACTCGGTCTCGTCTAGATAGACAAGTTTGTTGCTATTATTTTAATGAGTTTAACGACAAGGATAACTCAGTCCTTTTCATGTTTAGAGAGTTTAAAAAGAGACAAAAATAAAACTCCATAAGTTCTTTTTCATAAAATAATCCCTCAGGTCCGAAAAAGGATAAAATAATACAAGAGGCATGTCATTTCCAATATTTTAATGAGCCGGAGAAGACAAGCGCTCGACAATCTTTTCATATTTAGAGAGTTTGAAAAGAGCTTAAAGAAGACTCCGATTTGAGGAACAAGTGGTGTCTAGGGTAGCAACTGGTTCTGGTGATGTTGGAACTTCTCAAAACATGTTGATTGATGTGAAGAGGCTGGCTAATAAGACCACTCATTGCAACTATTCCTCAAAAAAGGTAAAACAACCAAGTGAAAGCGTATGATCGGCCAAAGAGATGGTGGTGATGAGATGAAAACAACCAAGGCTCAAAAGGCTGAAATAATGGTAATCACAAGGGTTAAAAATTGAAAATGGGTTCATTTTTAGACAAGCTTGAACCATAGGGAACTATGCTTGAATTTCGTTTCATGTTTACACAAGCTTGAAATGAAAAATGATGCTTGAGTTGGTTTGCATGCCCTTAGCTTGATGAAAGGGATAGTCTTCTGTAACCATATGGAAGTCGCTATGATGAAGCAGGATGATTATCTAACACCTCTTTGGCTTCGTCTAGATAGACAAAGATGAATGGTGAGATAGACCAATCACATAACCTACAAGGAAACTTATCTTTACCATTAAGTGCATGCCCCCAAGCTTCATTACATTCACCTAAGTAGACTACTCATGGCTATTAGGTGGATGGAATGAAGGTTGTTTAATGAGATCAAGTGAAACACTCAATTGGGATTTTATGAGATCTAATCAGAGACTCAACTTGAAACTTTTCTCTAGGGGTCCTTGTTTCATTTTTTAATGAACTTGACACAAGACGAGGAAATCTGCTCAGATTCCTTGTTTCATTTTATAATGAGCTTGACAAAATACAAGGAACTATGCTCATTGGCCTATTTCATTTTTTTAATGAGGTTGACACAAGACAATGAACTATCCTCAGAGCCCCTTGTTTCATTTTTTAACGAGGTTGAACAAAAAAACAAAATATTCTCAGACTCCTTGTTTCATTTTTTAACGAGGTTGACACAAGACAACGAACTATCCTCAAACTCCTTGTTTCATTTTTTAATGAGGTTGACACAAGACAACAAACTATCCTCGGACCTGTATCACAACTCATATGTGGTCATGAAGGAGAGAGCTGGTTCCAATGCCCCCAATACATGCTATATAACATCATTGAATTGATCGTTAGTTGATGAAGGTATGGAACAGGTTGCCACAAAATCAACTCCTGGCAGAGATGATACCATTGGTATAAATGGACCATTTAGGGATGATGGTTGACTAGGAGCTATATTTGGACCGGGAAATGATAGCTGGTTAATGGTGACAATCTTTCCTTCATGTGGGAAACACATCACTCGAAAGAGTGTGGAAACAATAGGTCCCATATCATAAACATAGTCATGCCCAGAAGTAAATTGTAATTTAATGACCTTGGGACTACCATCACGTTCAGAAAAACAGTTTTCCCTCCCAAAGTAATAGGTAACTGAGGAAGGATACTTAACGGCCGACTGGTTCCTCTGTTAAAGCCTAACAGATTCTGTGTAATATGCACAAGCGGCGGTGAGCCAAGTGCTTTCCAAGCAGTTGAGGAAAGGATACTCATTGATGCACCTTCATCTATAATAGTGCCCAATACAATCATTTTACAAACTTGTACTATGATTTGGAAAGGCACATAAGAAGGAAGGAAAAATCCTGCCAGTCGATTCCAATCAAAAGAAGTGACTAGACTACTTGGAGGGGATACCAAAGAAATGGGAGAATTAGCCCCTAGAGTTACGAGAACTGGAGGATTTTCCTCTTGTCTTAATGGAACAGGTGGATTGTCCCCAAGCTCATTTGAATCTGAAGAAACGAAAAAGAACTTGAGTGGTAGGATTTTCACTCTCTTTGAGAAAGGTACAATTAGTTGAAGGTGAAATTGGGTCAACTATTAGCTTGACCTATTGATTTTGGTCAGGTATAGACTCATAGGATTCACTTTCAGAGAGAGAGGTTTCGATTGACGGTTGATTTTGGTTGGTCAGTTCATCAACTAGTGAAGGATTCAGGGAGAGTTTCCTATAACCAGATGGAAGTCGCTACGATGAAGCAGGATGGTTATCTAACACTCTTTTAACTTCATCTAAATAGGGACAAAGGTGAAAGGGGTGAATCCCTTCACATAACCTACATGGAAACTTGACCTTTACCTTCTGTCCATGAAATTTACTATCACTAGTTGATGGTGTGTTACTAACATGATCTCCAGAGGTTGATGACATGGGATGGGATGAATGGGAAGACCATTCTTCTAAGATCCGAGGAAGGTAAGGACAATTTTGATGAAGATGGTCTCCTGCACAAATTATGCTTGGATATTTGACTTTGTGAAGCTTAACAGATGGATTTTGATTAGATATTGCATTTAAAGAAATGGTTGCTTGGTTGCCCCCTTGCTAAACTGGCTTCTTCTTCTTCTTCTTCCCTTTCTTCTTCGTCTTAGCCTCTTGGTTACTAGTACCAATACTTTCACCAAGCGAAGAGGAAGAGGGGGAAATAGAAACAAACGAGGAAGAAGGCAAAGGGTCAACTTTAGGATCAATTGGAGGTTGATTTTGTCCAGTTGGAGGTGTACTCGATTGTGGATAAATCATAACATTTTGAACCAAGGAGGTTGAAAACAACCATACTGGCAAGCCAATGGTAAATCTTGGAAGGGACAATGTAGCCATATAAGGAGCACCAATATTTCCGAAAGAAGGAAAAGGACTAGGATTCCCATCATAAGGAATTCCTTGATCGATGGACTCCGGATTTGTTGCCATGTGTTTTAACTTAAGATCAACTAAGGAATAGGGATGTTATTTGCGGTCAATTAATTTTAACAACACTTGGACACAACTTTTCTTTTTCTGCTTTTAAGATTCAAGAAAAAGCTAAGATGACTCTAGTCTCCTTTGATTTTTAATGAGCCTGAAAGGACAAGTGCTCAGATGGACCTTTTCTTTTAGAGAGTTGAAAAGGAATGAAAGTGACTACTCTGGAGAATCTAAACAAAGGGATTACTAAACCAATCACAAATCTGCAATATACACCTTGGTGATAAATTAAAGAGAAATTACCAAGGACTTATGTATGGTTTCAATCTTCCCGAATGTTGTGTTCAGTGCATTGCGATCAATAAAGCGACAGAGTTGGTTTCCTATGGATAAATGATTTAAGCCTATTGTGGTCTCCTAGTATATACGCGACAGTATGGGGAGCACAAGTCCATGCTAGCACTTATCGTATCAAGGACGAGGAATCACCCAACCTTCAATGACAATGATAGCCACTAGTTTTAACAATGCCGGAACACGTCACTAGCCTGGAGCTCTAGATATGTTATGTTAAGTTCCAAAGCATTGTTAGGTTCATTGAAATTCATTTTAAAGTTGATATTTTTTAGAGTTTGTCTTTCAATGGTTTACCACGTAATGATGATTTTAAATTCCTAAGATGAAATCTACAATGAGAAACAATCTTTGTTTATCTGAGCAATGAAAATCCTAGCTACTAGGGAAGGAAAATTAAAGTTCTTTTAAGCAAAGAGCAAAGAGAACACACTAGTGCATTTCCCTAAATCATATTTTCACACACAAATAAAAAATGCTAAATGCAAATGCATCTATTTTCTTTCACTCTCCTTAATATGAAATATGCAAAAAGGAAAACTAAATGCAGGAAAGATCTGAAATATTTCACTCAAAATGACATTTTCAACAATTCTTCTTCAAAACAGAAAGGAAGATTGGAAAAAATACTTTCAATTTTGAATAAACATGCTTTCAACACTTTGAATGTAAACAAATCAAACCAAATGCATCAATAAAATTTTAATCTATTATCAAGGGAAGGAAGAATTTATGACACTTCTCTTTTCGACAAAAAACGACAATTACGAAACTTTTGTAACAAAGTGAAAAATTGACTAAAACAACTTTTCGACAAAGGATTGTAAATGAGGAACAAAAAAAAAAAAAATTCACTAATCCTAGTGTAATTGAGGCTGATCTAAGTGATGCAAGTAAGCTTTAGTGAAGAGGCACTGTTAATTTGCAGCAAAACAACCAAAAAAACCTGAAAACAAATAAAAAACCCTCAATTTCTAGATGGAAAAAGAGTTCAATCAATCATTGCACCTAGGCATCACAGGAATTGAGATACATCACACTTTCTACACTAGGGAGGTTCTATGCATACTAAGTCATAGTAAAATATAGTGCGATGGTCCAGGGAGCGCAACTGAAAATGTTTTTGGCTTAAATGTGGAGCAGTTTTCAATGAAATCAAGATTGGTTTTGATGAACAATAATGAGAAAAGTATGATGGAATTTCTTGAGAGGTTACTGAGCTACCAAAAAAGGCATCTAGATGTGCTTGTAAGTCAAATGTTTAATTCATAAATTAAACCAGATATTGACTAAAGCAGGATTCATCTACTATGCAATTGCAAAGCAAGAGTAGCTCGAAAGCTACTTGGCTGACTTCAGACTATGTCTATAGTTTATCAAATTAAACATAAAACAAACAATAACAACAAACAAACATCTTTTCAGTCCCCTATAGAGTCGCCAATTTGTTTCTAGAAAAATTAGTGTCTTGTTGAATGACTAACCCTCTAGGTTTGGCAGCTACCCTAGAAACAACAGTTTAAAGCAATTCAATGATTTTTCCTATGTCTAATAGATAAAAGAAAGACAGTGGAACTAACCTAGAACTTATGCTTAATCCCTTGCTTGATCTCTCTCTCCTTTGGTAGATCCTACAACTCCTCCCCATACTTAACACGCTTGGAGAGTACCTGCACAAGTACATCAATAAAGAACTATCAAAGCATCGTGATCTATTACAACATAAATATTATAGAATCAGATATATAATAAACAAATGATAGCATTCACAATTTCACAATCATATGGGAGAAAACTTGAAGAGCTTTATTAATAGAAAGGAGGATTACAACCCAGTTGTCTGATCTAGTGCCATCCTCTCAGCTTCAATCCTTCTTCACCTCATGAAATAGCAAGATCACACCAACAAGAATACAAATCTCTCTCCTCAATGACAAACTATCAGTGCTTACTTACAAGTCACAACATTCCAACCCCTTGATCTCTTGGATGGGAGATCAATTTATAGATTTTTGCAAGGGTGTGAGTCATCCATGGGGTTTGATTAGTGTCATTCCACTTGTTACAATTGGTTCCACAAGAGAAGTGATTGGAGATGGTTTCCTAGTTCCCTTGTTCATCCTTGGGCAAATTCAAAGAGGCAAGTGGCACAGGAGAAGTTTTTAGAAGATTCCATGAGCAACCAACTGACAACCTGTCCTGGAAATTTGTCCATCCTTGCCCATCACACCCTATAGAAGGCCTAAATATTATACATCACACCCTGATAGTGTACCACTCAGTATGCATTGCAATTTATCAGTGGAGCAGTTAGTATGGTCCAATTTAGGCTCTTTCTAGATGGTTTCTGAGATGGAACATTTGGGGAATGATATATTTAGATGACTAATTTCCTTTAGGGTATAAAACAACTCTTTTAGGGGTTGATGAGCCCTAACACATCAACATATTAGTTTGGGGTTGATGTGCCCAAATATGTCTATAACACCTATGGAAGCCGAAGGTTGTCCCTAAAAGGGTTCTCCTTGTAGGCCTGAAGGTTGTCCTTGAAATGATTTCCCTTGCAAAGCCGAAGGTTACCCTTGTAAAGGTTGTCCTTGTGGGGCATGATAGGTAGTATAATTCTAGGCAATTGAAAGCGGAATGTAATTCTCAATTGGGACTCCCAGAGGAAGTGACCTAGTGTAATAAATATGAGCTCCATGGTGATTATAGTAATGTAGACGGTTATGCGAAACAGACAATGGTTGAGAACCTAAAGGATTATGAGTTGGATTTTGGAGAGAAAACAGGTACTGCTCATATGCCGATCCTACTGGAATGGAATTCAAATAGATTGGTATAATACCCATAGATTGACCGACTTCAAAAACCAAAGGTGAAGGACCACCGCCCGCAGGTCCGGATGATATCCTAGTAATAGTAGTAATTACCGAAGATGTGGTAACCACACTAATAGAAGGAGAAGTGGATGCCACACACAAGGTGAGAATTGATGGAATGGACGTAACTGACGTAACCTATATTTGAGGTATGGAAGTCAGGGCCGACTGAGCAGACATGAAAGGTCTCGAAGACAAAATGGTAGTACGAGACCACATAGAGATCTTATGCAGAGAGGTAGAACCAAGTATGATAGCCAGAGCGCAATAGCGAAGTGGCAGTGACACATTTGGAGCAGTGTGGAAAGGAAAATTTTTTTGGGGAAACTGAAGTTCCTCAGTTGATCTAAGGCTCTCTTGACTGCTAATAGGACTTGACTCATCCATGTCGGAAGTGGCCATCGAGATCAAAGCACCAGGAGGAGTAGATGGGAGATCCACGTCTAAAAATTCCCAAACATTACGAGGAGTCCAATCAAAAGGGTCCTCACTTGCAACTCAAGAATCAAGGGGTTGAACATTTGAGACAATAGGAAGAGTACTAGTAACAAATGATACCTCAGAAGGGACAGGAGAAAGGGGCTCTCCATCACTTGGCAGGGATGACAGATTCGGTGAGTCTGCTAGGATGGCCTAACTCAAAAGTCAGGAGAAAAGATATAATCAATTAGGGTTTCAAAAAATCTTTTAAGATGTGATCACAAGGTGGCCAAGATTAATAGGTAAAATTTTATTGCAGACAAATAAATTTTATGACACTGGAATGAAACATTGCTTTTTCATGTTTAAAGAGTCGAGAGAAAGGGCTAAAGATGAATCTATTCGCCTTCGAAGTTTAATAAGCCTGAAAGGAAAAGTGCTTAGATGATCCTTTTACTTTTAAAGAGTTAAAAAGGAACGAAAGTGACTACTTTGGATTTGTAGGCAAGAGTTTTACCAGACAAATCGTAAAACTACATATACAACTTGGTAATAAAATGAAAGAGAAATGACCAAGGACTTCTCGTATGATAGTCAATCTTCCTGAATGCTGTGTTCAGTGCATTACAACTCGTAAGGCGGTAGACTCGGCTTCCCATGGATAATAGGATGATAACCTAGTGGGATCTCCCAATATATACACGATGGTACAGGGAGCACAAATCCGTACTAGCCTCTATCATATCACAAAATGAGGAATCACCCAACCTAGTGAAAACAATAGGAGCTAGGTTTAATGATGTCGAAACACGTCTCTATCCTAGACCTCAAGATATGTGAGCATTAGGTTCCAATGCGTTTTTAAGTTCATTCAATAAATTATAATAGTTAATATTGAATCAAGTCTTGATTTCAAGGCCCTATCGAATGTATCGTGAACACTCCTAGAATGCAATTAAATGAGAAAAATGACCATTTTCATTGGATGAACAACTAGCTAAGGAAGAGTGACAGGTTCAATGCATAACAGATGAATGGAAAAGAAGAAAACCAATCAAAGAAAAAGGAACACTTCTACCATCTACTCAAACTTGCAAGCAATCCAAGAAAGAATGAGAAACACACTTTTTAATTTTCAATGTCTTAATGTCAAGAATCTACTAATGCAAAAATCGTCTTTCAAACCTTAATACAAGATGAATGCACTTTTTTTATTATATTGAATAAATAATAAGCAACTACATGCACAAACGAATCAAAGACTCAAAACTAAAGAAATAATCCTTTCTCATAAAACTGGAAAACTATCTCATTTACTCAGAAGCAAAGCGATTTATGCCAAGCGAAAGAAGGAGACTGAACGAACAAGACAAGGAAGTTCGGTAACCAAACACACACAACAATCAAGAGGATGAAAAACAAAAAAATAGAAGAAGCCTCAAACAGCGAGAGAGATTTTACCAAGCAGAGTCTAAAGATCTCAATGAAGGAGTGACTCGAGCAAACCAAGCAGTGGAGAAACCCTAGGGTATTTAGGTCACATGGTTCAAGAGAGAGGATTTGAAAATACTTGAAAACTGAAATCAAAAATCTTAACAACCAACACTTTTGACACAACAAAGAGAATCAAACAAGCTCTAAGGACAAAATACACTGGCCGATCAACCAAACAAATCTCAAAATTTGAAACTCACAGGAATCGTCGCAAGTAAAACACTAGCAACATGCGTTGACAACAAATTGTCACACCTCCCTAACCAAGCACTCTATGACATCATCATGAAAGTACATCAGTTAGCTCCACTGAGCCGATTTCAAGCCTCGACATGATTGTTAGACAATTTATCCACACCGTACAATAAAAGGTTAAGTCAACGCAGACACGACTACTTTGTGACTATTAGGAAGTAAGCAATGACAACCTAGAGTCAAAAGCAAAAAATGAAAGTTTTGCTGGAGCAGGGCTAGATCTATCACTCAGAAGGTTTGAAAGGCTATAGAAGCAGTTCAACAGCTTCCAGAATGAAGTATGCTACCCAAATAGTAAGGAAGACAATAAACCAACAAAGCCAATCAACACAAAAGACAAAAGACAAGTGCCCAGTGGAGTTGCTGTTGTGGGGTAAAATGCACGGTGTATTGAGAATGAAAACTACCATCAAAGGCCTTCTTGGGACCTTTGATAGACTGTAATATTATTTGTAGAAGCTACCAAGTTATACACATGTTCATCTATCAAATATCAGTTAACAAAGTATTGAAAGATGATTACCTCAAGTCTCCTTCTAGATTTGTTTGGAGATCGCAATGCAGCTAAGAAGAACTCCCTCAAAGCCAACTCCAAATCAATTATTGCACAAAGGAAAGGAAAACACAATCACAACATACAATCTTGAAAACTAATGTATGAATGCACAATGAGCATCTATTTTCATACAACTAAACTACTCATCTAAACAAGTATCGAATGAACAACTTAATGAACAAGGTTACCAACACTACGGAGTAGGGAACAAAATTGCAGTTCTGTATTAATAACGGAAGAGTGATTACAACCATCCATTGTATGTCTTTGTTTGCCCCTTTCACTTCTCTCTCTCTCTCTCTTCTAGCTCACTTCTTCAAGTATGTGACAGTTCACAACATCTTAGTAGGCTATCCTTTCAAATGCTCTGACCTCCTTCACAATGACCCTCACCTCGCTTATATAGAAATTGAGTTGAGGTTTCCAAGTTCCTCATAGAGTTCACTAGGGCAAAAGAAATGAACTTGCTGTGCTTTTCAATGTGTAACAATCTTTATAAAGTAGGTTTTTAGCGTGTAACCAAATTTAGTGTGGAATCAAGGCCTGCAATTGTGGTCTTTGCTTCAATTATCATGTCTTTTACCTCTGAGTTGATGAGGAGGTCATTTTGTTGTATAAAATATGCCCCCCTAAAGTATGAGATCAGAGGCAGAGACGATGGCTGAAATAATTTACTGAAACTATAATTTTTCTTGTCAAAATGTAGAGAGAGATAAAAGCTTCGGGTGGCAAGGAAAACCTAATACAACACATATATGTAAAACTACTAAAATTATGTCTTGAGTCGGGCATTCCCATGCTCAGTAGCTATGTCAGAGTAATTTTCTCTAAGAGATATGAAAATACTGGCCACCGATAAGAACAATGCGGATCTAGTGTCATAATAGAATCATCCTAAAACATCTGTCTCCAAAAAACAATATCCACAGCTTGGGAGAGGAAACAAGGTTGAATGATGAAATCCTCTACCCAAGGTCTTGATTTCCGCTTCATTGAACAGCATAGATCGATACATGTGAATATGTGCATTGATGTTGAACATGCACGAAATTGTCTAATTACCAGTCAATAATGGAGACCATTAATAGATGTGAGGATGACCACTGATAATGTTGATGGTCTCCAAGATGCATAGTGCAATCTAACGAGTGTGAAAAATGTCTTCGTCGTCAAACACCCATAGAATCACTTAATTAGGAGCCAATAATGAGAACCCCTTACCAAGCACAAGGCAACCTACCACTAATGTCTGCAAGTACGAAGGCACTGAATGTGTTTTTGGGTTATCTTCCTAGATAGAGTGTTGAAGTCGATAGGAAGAAGCCTGCCGAAAGGTAGGCAATAATGTGTCCTACATCAATCGACATGAAACAAGACAAGATTGCTTTTGTTTTTTGAGGAATCTTTTGAGCATTTGGATCTAAACAATGGAGGGCATGATGAAAGGATATGTTTTATTGTTTTATGGAGAAAACAAATGGGTAACCCTTGAACAATAGAAGGCATGACAATGGTTTTAACTAGACAACACTAGACTCATGAACACTACAAAGTGTTAGGATACAGAGACGCAATTACATCAAGGTATATAGGCTAAAACTCATAGGATGGTAGGGTTCATATTGAGAGGCCATCAAAAGGAGGTTTATCTGAGGGAGTGCCATGTTCAAGGGAATGACTGCTACTAAACCATGCTTTCAAATACGGAATACAATTGTATTGTCCACTTTCCCCGTCTGATTAATTTTATGAGTCCAGATGGGTAAACTCATCGATATTTTCATATTTAAAGAGTCTAAAAAGGACCGCAAAAAGAACAACTTTTTTCCCTGCCTGATTAGTTTAATGAGTCCAGACAGGAAAACTCGTCGATTTTCTCATGTTTTAAGAGTCTGAAAAGTATCGTAAAAAGAACGACTCTATATCTTGTCTATGTAATTTAAAGAGTCTAGACTAGACAACTCGGTGGCTTTTCATATTTAGAGAGTCTGTAAAGATCATAAAGTGTAATTATATGGTGGTCCCTTCGCCATAGTTGTTAACTGGGTGCGACAAAAGGTTAATAGTATACCCGAATCAGTTACTTTTCCGCTAGTTAATCTATTGAACCGGGATAAAGAGAAACCTATTTTTAATAGATGTTGACCTCATTTTGTTACGAGTACGAGGCGACAGACTAAACTCATTTTTCATTGTGAATATTTAATGACTCACGCGACAACAAACTCAATACCTTCATCAAAATTTTTAATGAGTAAAATGAAGAAAACTCAGGGTACCTTTTTCAGTTTAATGAGCGAAAAAGAGACAAGAAAGAATGGCTAATCCCTTCTTCATAGTTTTACGAGTTCTAAGGAGGGGAAAAACTCAGTGATTTTTCGATTTAGGAGTGAGAAATGGTCCCAAAAAAGAACATGTTCTTGCTGCTACCATATATTTTTAACGAGCCTAGTAACAAAAGATTGGGAATTTTCAGTTTAATGAGCGAGAAAATTACCTAAAAGAATGTTTGGGTCATCTTTATAAAGTTTAACGAGCCTAAAGACAAAGCTCGAGATTTTTTCAATTTTAAATAGTGAGAAAAAAGTGCCTAAAAAATAAATGCTCCCTTGGTCTTTTTCGGTTTGAATCAGCTGGAAAAAGAGCAAAAAAGAGTTTTCTCAGATCATCGTCATATAGATTTAACAAGTACAACAATGAAAACTCGAAGATGTTTATATTTTTTAAAGAGTAATAAAATATCACAAAAAGTGCTCTAACCATTGTCGCATAGTTTCTAATGAGCTCAATGATGAAAACTCAGAGATGTTTATATTTTTTAAAGAGCAATAAAATATCTCAAAAAGTGCTCTTTTGAGAATTGCATGCAGCCTTTACTACTTTTCATTCTTGAAAGTACTTTCATCAAAAGCAGTAAAAAGTATAAAAAAGCAGTAAATTCCTATCATATGGGTTCATGCATGATAAAAAATCATGGAGAATGGACTACTTCCTCTTTAATGATTTTCAGAAAATCATATCTCCAAAATTATATAAGGAGATGCTTGGAGCTTTCACATGCATCATTTTCATTATTTTGAATTTTGTGAGAGCATTCTGGAGCTAAACAAGAGCAAATTTTCTGCAGACTATTGCAAGAGATCCAGGCAACCATTTGACATGCTCTCAGTCCATATGAAAGCTAAAACCTTTTAGATAGAGGAGGAATGACTTGTTATAAATTTTTGTGAACCCAACGTTTCAGACTGCCAAGTGAGTCCATCATCAGGGGATGCGACAATAGATATTCTTCAACCTAAATGATGTATCCATGAGCTATGTTTAGGGTATATATATATATATATTATATATATATATATATATATGTTATTAAAGGAATGATGTGAGAAATTAGGTTGGCAGTTTGTTTTTTTTTTTAATTATTATTTACTTTTATTATTATTAATTTATTATTAATTTAATTATTAATAATTAATATATTTGATATTAAAAATTAAAACATTTAAAATAATTAATAATAATAATTAATATTAAAAAAAAATTGGCTTACCTAATTTCTCACATCATTCTTAATAACCCATATATATATATATATATATATTAATATAATATATATATATATATATATATATATATATATATATATATATATATATATATGTTATGTATGATGTATATGTATATATATGTATTGTATATATATGTATATATATATATGTATATATGTATATCTATATTATGATATATATATGTATATATGTATATGGTATATTTTGTTATACTATTATATATTATATATATCTATATGTGTATATAATATATGTGTATATATATATATATATATACCCTAAACATAGCTCATGGATACATCATTAAGGTTTAAGAATATCTATTGTCGCATCCCCTGATGATGGACTCACTTGGCAGTCCGAAACGTTGGGTTCACAAAACTCTATAACAGGTCATTCCTCCTCTATCTAAAACCATCCTCACCTGTATGGATTCATTATTTAACAGCTAAAACCTCGCTCTATGCATTACTTGACCTTTCTTGACAGCTTTATGGTGGAATTTTGCATATCTGAGGTGCCCTGAAGCCTTATTTGCACACTAATGCCCTCCAAATCGCCAGTAGGGAGCGTTAAATGCTCTGTACGAGCTACTGGAGGGCATTAATCCTCCTTGTGCAGCACTAGGGGTAGCGTTAGAGCTATATGGCACAACTAAATCCCTCATGCATGGATTCTTTAAGTGATTTTCCCCATTTTAACTGGTTTTAAGGTTATTTTATGCAAGTTTCAAGCCGAAATGACTCACCTATGGAGAGAACGGGCCCATGATAATGAGGAATTGCTGATGCAAAATGATCCAGCATGCATACTTGCATTGTGTCACTACGATTTACTAAACTATGCAAAGCTGGAGCTAATGAAAGGGCAGGAGGATTTATTGAGATGGATTATCCAGTGCTGGGATGAACACGAGGAAGTGTTCAGGATTGGAGATCAGGTGCTGGCTATTGACCAGGATGACATATATTTTTTGACTGGTTTGTCATGACGTGGGGCACTGACAAACCTCATTGGTGGTAGGCCAGATCCACGATCTACCTCAGAGCTGGTACAAACCCACTGCATCCCTAAGAGTGGACTAGTAAGCAACCGAGTCCCCATAGGGAGGATAAGCTCCCAACCTATGAGGGCAGTTTTATGGTTTATTGTGTGGTAGGCGGGGTCAAAGAGTCCCCACATTGTGATAAAGGCCCAACTGTTGCTTGCAGTTGACTGTGTCTAGCCCCAGATGTTCAATTGGTGTGAATTAGTGCTTCGCCAGTTGAAGGCGGAATTAACGCCATGCAAGACCCATACCAAACACAGTTTTGGGTACGATACTATCATAGTCTCATTTTTCCTTAAGAGGGTACCTGTCATGCACCCACGAATGAGCTTAGGTCCCCTTCATTCGAGGGAACCAAGGTAGGGTCGCTAGTCATCACTCAATCCTCACACAAGAGGAGGACCGAGCTGACATTTCTTCAATGAAGACTTCTTCCAGTGGCTTCATAGCTAGATTGTGATTATTGATGACTATGCTTATGAAGGCATGGACTTCACCAGTGACCTAGACTTGATGCTACCACCCGGGACCAACTGGGGTCCTCAAGGTGAGAATAATTTTGACAGTAAATTAAGTATTTTTTAGATTTGGAATGTTTATGTAATGTTTTTATAGGAAAAATAAGTATTGACATGAAACTTTTATGCTTAACACAGATGTGGCGCCAGTACAACTTGTAGGTGAACCTCACCATGTGCATGAGGAGGCCAACTACTTGGTGGAGGGGGTGATGCTGATAGTCTCCCCGAGGTTCTGAGGAACCTAGAGGTTTAACTAGGGGTGTCCCCACCTTCCTATGAGGGAGATTCCTGCTCATATGTAGCAGCACACTGTTAGTGTACTTGAGTAGTTTCTGGTTCCTGTTCAGAGGGTAGCTAGAGCGGTTTTAGCATTTATGGAGAAATAGGCTCTTTTTAGCAGGTGTTTTGGTGTAGCCATATGAGTGTGTGTAGCTGGGCTTTTGAGCCATTTTGTACTTAAATCGTCCAATTTTTGGAATATTCTGATGTGAAAAAGTTGATTTATATATATATATATATATATATATATATATATATATATATATATATATATATATATACATACATATATATTTGGTATTTTGGTGGTGTAAATGTGTTTTTTAAATGTTTTTGGTAACATATTTTTAACTCAGTAAATGTTTTACTTTTCATGCATGCCTCTATATAGAATGAGACAAATGCTAATCTAAGACATAGTTAGCTAATGAATCAAAAACCGTATTTAATTCTTGAGGAAGATGTTCATATGTGATTATCTCAAATCGACGTTCCAATTGTCGCACCCTTAGATAATTACGTAATAAGGTTGGATTACGAACGTGATAACGGTTTGTCAATTGCATAAAGACTAGCTGGGAGTCTAACCTAACCACCAGATTGGAGGTTCCCCTTGATGACACTTTCATGAGGAGTGAAACGACGGACATGTACTTGGAAATATTGTTGGTGGTAGTACCAAGAAAGACCCCATTGGAGAAAAATAGTTCCAACTTGGGTGTGTAGATGACCCAAGCAGCTGATGCAATGTGTCGTGTGTGACTACAAGCTCCATTGCGTATGCTAAGGGTAACGACAACATCTGCATTGCAAGAATAATACATGAGACAAGTACTCCACTAAATAACAAAACAATCCAGCCATACAAAAAAGGTAAGAAAAACTCATGAATACATAAAATTACAAATCATATGCCCAGTGCAATAATAGGCACAATACTTTTTTAGATAGAGCCCATATCTGGGCTCCTTGAGTAGGATTCCTTCCCAGTCTTGTAGTTCATATGCCCCCGTGGGGAGGAATTTCTTTACAACATAGGGACCTAGCCAAATGGGTCGAAGCGTGCATGCCTCCAAGAGGTTATCTTTTAGATGATAGAGTGATACGAGGTCGCCCTCTTGGAAAGAACAAAACCTAACCTCTTTTGCAAATTGGGATTGTACCCGCTACTTATGAGCCTCGAGTGCTACTTCGGCATCTCGATGGGTTTGATCCAACTGTTGAAGGTATCGTAGACATTCTTCTTCGGCAGGAGGGACCAGCATGGGTTCAATGGCTATTTCTGAGGAAGGGATCTGGCACTCAATGGGTTGTTCATCGTCATAAAACTGGATCTCATGCGCGACAATTGATGAATTAATGTTGGGAATTTCCTCATGAGAACCATGGAATACATCGTGGAAATCCTCATATAGGAAGGCGGAGCTCGAAATTTCCTTGAGATTGAAATTTGCTCTCATCTGGATGTTTTCCATGATGTTTTTCGTGACTTAAATATCTATGGGAAATGATATGGAAGCCCATGGAATACATCGTGGAAATCCTCATATAGGAAGGCGGAGCTCGAAATTTCCTTGAGATTGAAATTTGCTCGCATCTGGATGTTTTCCATGATGTTTGTCGTGACTGAAATATCTATGGGAAATGATCTGGAAGTGCCGCCCATGTTCCCTTCCGCATCCAAAGTTTGGATGATCTTGTATGGTGAGGAAACAATTTCTGGTATGTCAGGGAATAGGATTTGAAGAGGCATCATGTTTGAATTAGATATTGGGACACAATGGTGCCAATCCCCTCAATGTTGCTCTCCAAAACTCATGATTTCTCAAACGGCTTCGTCTGTAGGTAGGAGTTAATTAAATGGATCTAAAGGAGGATCGGTTATGGGAAGGGTGGTGGTACCATCGGCGATAACCAACATGACCAGAGATGTGGATGCGGATTGAATAACTTGGTAGGCCGATTCAGCTGGTGATAATAGCATCGTGTCTCTGAATGTGTCAAGGTCTAAAGGAGCCATTAGGATTCATGGATCGGCTAGTTCATGAGGAATTGATGAAAGCATGTTGATTGATTGTGAAACTGTGGGTGGTTGAAGAGGAAAACAACCCATGAGGGAATAAGACTTCAGTAGATTGGTACCTAAATTGACATAGCAGTCAGTTCCACCTCCTACTAGGGGTACATAGCCACTTGGTAATGGTTAATAATCAGGGGTGCAAAAAGACAACTAATCCACTGTAATGACCTTTCCATCCAATGGAAATAGGATGATACAAAGGACAATAGATACAACACTCATCATGGCATATGTCCAACTGTGACCTAGTAAGAGATTATAGTTGAGTTTTTTGTCCATGACTTCTATGTCCACCGTTATGGTTTTCCCATACAAAGTGATCAAAAAACTGGCTAGGTATCCTGTTGGGATAAAGGTGTGGCCATCAAAAGCTTTAAGGGAGTTCAACAATGGTGTTAGGGTTGGAGAACCCAGGGTGAGCCAACATGTAGCCGACATGACACAGGTAGAAGCACCTTCATCGATGACATTTCTGTCTATACCTTTACCATTCGAAGTTATATGCACCTCAAATGCAAGCTGGTGGGAAAGGGGAGGTTTACACTTGTCCATGTCGAAAATAACAAGCATGGAATCCGTAGGGTCAATACCTCCAATATCCAAAAGCAAATCTTTCCATTGGGTGGGGCATGTTTGTAATACTTCGAGCACCGACGTAGCCGATGGCGCTTGCGCTAAATCCTCTACAATGTTGTAGTGTTGGGCGGCACGTGTAGATGTATTTTGCATTGTGTGTTGAAGTGCCCCTTTCGGGGGTCAAATTACAAAGTCCTCAACTAGCCTTTTGATATGAAAATTGTTGGGCGGTGACAGGTTTTGACTTGAGGATGGTTCTGCTGCCAAAGCGACAGGAGCTCCATAAGATTTGGCTCTTGTGGTGAGTTCTACCATTTCAAATGTGTAAACGGTAGAAGATCATTCACCAGCCGAAGGATGTTGTGAACCATCGTTGCCCCCTTACGGGGGTTGCAGTTGGTTGGCAATAAGATTTTGTTGTTGTTGAGTAGGAAAAGGATTTCTAAGGATAACATGTGCCTTACCAGAATCCCTTTTGGCAAGGTAGTCTATGCATTCCTGAAGCAGTGGACAATGCCAAGTCATGTGGTCTTCAGCACAGAGTTTGCATGGATATTTGGTGGGTTTATCCTTTTCCTCATTAGTAGGTTTAGTGGCCTTCTATTTTGGGTGGGGCTGCTTGGGTGACTGCTCTTTAGAAAGAGCGGTCTTTTTCTTATTCTTCTTGTTCTTTCCACTGGATTTTTGCGTAGACTGCAAAAAGTTTATTGGAGTGGTAGGAAGAGCAGTTGTATTGGTAGAGGGGTCCACTGCCAACTTAGCAATGGTACCACTGAGTTGTTTTACAATGGCCCCAGAGGTTGTGCCGATAATCTCATCGGCGTGCAGTTCGAGGTGCTAAGTGGCGGAAGCATTGGGGTTACGAGGAGCATCGAGGATTATGTCGTAAAGAGTACCAGACTATGAATATATAAAATATAAGTGTTGGGCACAACGTATGGATTGTTCTTCTATGACCACACCACCTAGAGCGACATCTCTAGCGATTTGTGGGAGCAAGGACTTACAGAATCAGTCCATTAAGAGAAAGTTTGGGATGGGAGCTTTGACTAACCTCTACCTATGTCTCCATTCATGAATATGATTGGAGATGTGGGTGGCGGTATCCTGACGAAATGGAGTGAGGAGCTTTGTCCTAGTCTCATAGTGGATAGGTGGCTGGAAATTCTTTAGGAATTCCATTGATAAAGTATCAAATGTGTTTACTGACACACGTGGTAACTCAATATACTGTTTCGCTACATTGCTAGTGAGGGTGTGGGGAAAAATACGTAACCAGACACTATCATCCACCATAGAGTTTGAAACACACCAGAGATGATAGGTGGTGATATGGGTGCCTAGATCCTCCCCTTGTTTTCCATCAAACTTTGGGATGTCCATTGGTATCTTATGCAGGATCAGTGGCCATTGTAAGTTGTGATAGATGGGGTCATTTGTTAGCTTGTATAAGTCAGGTATATTCAATGTTGCCAAGAAAGGCAAAGAGTTAGGTGCCCCCAACTCAGACCATGGTGATGATGGATGACATGAGGAGCTTTGCGCTCCTGCCATCGTTTGGTTCCCCATAGTGTACATGGATTGCGTGGTGTAGCAGTTGCTTTGCAGTATGTTGTAGAGTGGATTTCCATGAGGATTTTTATACTGGGGTATGAAATTTCCCCCAGTGTAAGTGGTGCCCCCTTGACTCATTTGAGTATGTGAGTAGGGTGCCCCCATGGATTGGTTGGGAACCCCTTGTGGATTCCCGCCCGACACAGAACTAACCATTTGGCTTTAATTGACAAAGGGAACACTCATGTCAATTAGTGATTGACCATGCATGCCTGAGAATGGAGGGGGAACTGTTATGTTCCCTATCGGCATGTGCATATTGGGAACCCCGCTAGGTATATGAATATGGGGGTTTGAACTGTACATTGGTGACCAACCGTGTTGTTGGTAAATGGGAACCATGCCCATAGTGCTACATTGAGTGTTATAGGGAGCACTGTATGTGGCACTTGTCAAAGGTATGCAATTTGGCACCAAAGGGGTAGAACCCCACATCGGATGGGTTCCACTTGGATATGGTGTCATGTGAGTGGTTGTACCTGGGACAAAAGGTATTGCGAGATTCACCATTACTAGTGTTCTAGTGATTATTAACTGGGGAAGTGGTGGAGGACCGAAATCATCCACAAAATTCCATGACCTATTAGTCATCGACGAGATAGATGGAAATGTTCCAACTACTGAAGTAGGAAGTATAGGTACCATGGGATCCAAGACAAGTTCCAATGGATTCGTGATCGAAGTGTTAAAGGAAGGAAGGAATCCTTTGGTAAAGAAATCCTTCAGTAAACTTGAATCATCAATTGTCCAAACAGATCCCGTGTGAGATCTAGGAGATTGATCCCCCGAAGATGGGCAATTTGGTTCAGTGGAACTCGGCAGATCCTCCACAATGAGTGGAGGAAGTCCTAACAATCATCTAGAGTGACGACGAGGGTTGAATGTAGCCACGGTGATCGTTAATTTTTATCAATAAATTTTATCATGATATTTGTTAAAGTCTCAAAATGATAACACTCAAGTTCCTAAAAAAATATGAAAAATATACGAAGTCTATCAATCAACAAGCCGAGGGAAAATACCTTGTCTGATAAGCATCGATCGCTAGAGATAAAACCCAGTATCTCAATGAATAATAGAGAAGTATGGTCAGATGTACAATTACAGTGACTTTAGAACTTCGCCCGAACCTCAGATTGAGGGGCCAAGTACTCTCGTGAAGACGAGTACCCTCCCAAAAATTGAAGACAAAGTAGATCTGTCTGTGTTAGGTACCAGGACAACCCGTCCCAGTCACCTTGTGTAAGTCCCTATAAGTTTGGCCACTAAAGATACCTCAGATCATAGACACAACCAGAGGGTACATAGTCGTAGACAACACACTGTGTGGACAGGATACCTGAGTCCCCCACTGAGTTCTGAAATCCCTGAAGGGACCCCCAATACACAGAATACCCAAAGGATTTGTAAGAGAAGGCGGACTAGCTTCGCTCACACTCTGACGTTGTCTCCTATTTTGCTCCGATTTGACTGGAGTGGTCCCAATAGTATGAGTGCAGAAGGAATTTTTTTCTCGTTAATGACACTAGTTTGGTGTTCGACCTTGGGTAGTTCACTCACATGCTTATCCCAAGATCCTATCCTAGCTAATGTTTGTTTTCTCAATAAAGAGTTACTAATTGATTTTAGGTCAATTTTATGTGTACTTGATTATTTTCTTCGGTAGGGGAGTTGACGTATGAAATGTGACAAGACTCTTGACTCAATAAATTATGTAAAAAACAAGGATTTGAATTTTTTTTTTTCAATTTGATGCAAACAAGTTGTATTCTACATATTCATATTTTTCATGTATTCATAGTTTCTTCCATGCATCTATAATCTCTCAACACTTGCATAACCAAAATATTCTTTTCCAATGTTTCCTAACAACTACTTGAAGCCAAAATGAAGCAAATTATATCTAATTTAAACAAAAGGATGAATACAAATTATCAGTCTTTCTTTCAGAAAAAAAAAATGTTTTTTTTTAAGAGAGAAATACCAAAACTTTTTCCTAAAAATAAATTTCTAGGAAACCAATTTTGTTGACCTAATATAGTTACAGATCTTATTTCATCCCATGAGAATATTTTACATTCCTTTTGGTCCACAAATACTACTGGAAATCAAGGCAAAGGGATACTAATGCTCTGTAACAGTGGTTACAAAGAGTTAGTAGGGTCACTAACGTTCCCTGTACACAGGCACAACGCTTTATAAAGCTCTGTGTAGCCTGGTAACCTACGTTAGTGTGCGAAATCTTTCACAACAAGGGTTTCCAAGATTAGTTTCTCAGATGAATGTATACTAGTAGGATGTAGCAAGATATTTGGTGGATTAGAAAAGGATTGCAGAAGAGTAGGGAGCTCTTAGAAGGAAGAGAGAACCAAGAAGAGTTTGGGTAAACCGAGAACTAGATGTATAGTCCCCAGCAGAGTTGCCAATTCTACTGTGGGGTAAAATTCACAGTGTATGGAGAATGAAAACTACCCTGAAAGGCCTTCTCGGGACGTTTGACAGACTATAATATTATCTACAAAAGCTACCAAGTTATACACATGTTCATCTATCAAATATCAATTAAAAAAGTATGGAAAGAGGATTACCTCAAGTCTCCTTCTAGATTTGTTTGGAGATCACAATATAGCCAAGAAGAACTCCCTAAAAGTCGGTTCCAAATCAATTCCTACACAAAGGAAAGGCAAACACAATCACAACATACAATCTTGAAAACTTATATATGAATGTACAATTAACATCTATTTTCATACAACTAAACTACTCATCTAAACAAGTATGAAATGAACAACTTATTGAACAAGTTTACTGACACTATGGAGTAGGGAACACAACTGTAGTTCTATATTAATAATGGAAGAGTTCTGTATTAATAATGGAAGAGTGATTACAACCATCCGTTATATCAGTCTTCCTTCATCCCTTCCACTTCTCTCTATCTCTCTCTCTCTCTCTCTTCTAGCTCACTTCTTCAAGTATGTGACAATTCACAACAGCTTAGTAGGCTATCCTTTCAAATGCTCTGACCTCTTTCACAATGTCGCTCACCTTGCTTATATAGCAATTGAGTTAGGGTTTCCAAGTTCCTCATAGAGTTCATTAGAGCAAAAGCAATGAACTTGCTCTGCTTTTCAGCTCTTTCCCATTTGCCTTCTTTTCTTAGATTAGAAATCCTCTAAATATCTTGATTTTGGATGTTTCCTTTCTTTTCTTGAGCAAATTTGGGGATAAATATCTAGATATTTGTGAGTCAATTCATTGGTTTGACCCATTGAACTTCCCTTAGTTTCACTAATGCTACCCTTGGTCTAACAACTTGAGTTAGTAGGGTCACTAACACACCCTTATGCTTGGTAACAAGCTTTATAAAGCAAGTTTTCAGTGTGTAACCAATGTTAGTGTGGAATCAAGGCTTGCAATTGTGGTCTTTTCTTCAGTCATCATGTCTATTACCTCTGAGTTGGTGAGGAGGTAATTTTGTTGTATAATAACCACCAACTTGTGACAAAGGTAAGTTCCCTATGTAGATAGATGCAACCCCTCTAGCCCTAAAGTGGGTCTAGTCACTACATAGACAATACCAAAGAAAATTTCCTTAGAAACTTGGTGTTTGAAGGCATACCTTCAATCTGACGTTCGATGAAGTCCTCGTCATGCTACTCCAACACTTTGTTATTCTAGTCATTCATACCTGAAAACAACATGTAGAGAAACACCACAACACAAATAGAAAACAACCAAACAATCTACTTTAAGAGTCAAGGAACCTCAAGCTATCGACATTTAATTTAACGTATGATATAGGAAACAAGCTATTGATTTGTATTAATATAAGTCAAAGTAAAACTTACAACTGAGCCTTGACGTCGTAAGCCTCCTTGAAGGGACTTGTCAGTATGTCTCCGTAAGAATTTACTTGTGAACCATCTCCCAAGGGAACATATGACTCTCTTTTCTTTCCAAAAGGGTTGATACTAGAAAGCTCTCAAGCCAACTCTATTCAAGTATCTCTCAAATCAAAATACAAATGAGGCTACTTGCACACTTCAATAACACTCTCTACCTCCACTCCTCTCTTAGAAACTTGAAACTATCAAATTACATCTAGCTATCATCCAGTTACATCCAAGTTAGCTAATGTTATTCATGGAGGAGATATTTATAGGAGGGAGAGGTCCCATAAGAGAAGGAAGGAAGAGCTTATCTCTTAGGGAGGTTGCACAAAAGGTGGAACAACTATCAAAGATGAGAAAGGTGAGCTCAACTGACCCAACAACCAGCCCTAGGACCGCCCATGAAGCAATTTCATCTAGAAGTTTTGACGAGTTGTTGAAAAACTTGCCAAATCTGGCTCATCACCGGTGCACCATAGGGATAGAGTGAAGACTTCACTAGGGCTAATGTTAACTTGTCAATCTTCGCGAGGAGGATAACTTTTGACTTGCGAAAACCCAGAAACTTAGGTAAAAAGGGTCTTCTTTAGGGATAATGAAATAAGACACTCTTCTTGAGATTGCAAGGAAGGTAAAGGCACATAATTGGCAACATGACACAACACAGATGTCAGTAACATGGATTGGTAGTGTCCATGACCAGGGAATGCAGAGTTGGTGACAAATTACTATGTAACACCCCTCCAGGAATATTATATGTCCCTGTCATGACTTTTTTGGTTCTTCCTAACATGACTTTGGGGATCCCAGTAGGGCACATTGACCCCCTTGTAATCATTATTTGTAGTCAGCTAAGACCTTATCATGCTTTGAACCCGGTTCAACTAGTCCCTATGGACCCTGTCGCTGCTTTAGCTCCATCACAACCTCAATAGGAACTCACTCATGTTGTGAAAGCATCTGGATAGGGGGGAAAATAAAGGAGGAAAGAACCTAAGGAAAATGCTCCCCAAGCTCCTCCAGCCTCCAAGGCCCCAACTTCGTCACCTCCATGTGCTTTGTGTAAAGTTGTTGGGCATGCCACCAATAATTGTCCCGAGCTTCCTCATCTCAAACCTTTGGTTCATGAAACGTTCCTGAGTCAAATATCCTTAAAGTCCATGTTAACTTACCAGGTCCACCCAAGAAACTCATAATGTTATGCACAAATCATCCTTGTGCCTTGTGCGATCATCATGGTCACTACTCCCATTGTTTCCCTCATCTCAACAAATTTCATGATTGCCTTGAGGCACTTCGCGAATATGAGACCACTTGTAGTGGAACATATACTCCTCTACCTATGGATTATGGTACCACTAGCTAACCAGAATAGGGGGACGTTGGTCCCACCATTGTGATCCCTCCCCTCGATGTCAAGATGATGGACACCACAGGCCATATCCTTTACCTGTCGTCATCCTTTAGTTCCTCGCCGGAAAATGTTTCTGAGGTTTCTGAGCGTGCTTCTATCAAACCTCTTTCGGCAAAATCCCATGTCTCAACATATGTAGATCCTCCATCAACAATCTCATCATCCACCATTCTAGATGATGTGTATGTGAACCTTCTCTCTCAGGTTGATGAACCAGGTACTGCTACCACATCATGTAGTTAGTCTACCTCCTGTGAGACCATCTTCCATTTTGATAAGGACATCATGGAAGCTATGTCTACCCTTGATTACCCTTGCACTTAGGCAAGGGGGCATATTGTTTGGAGGATTCTAAAGGCCATCTCCTTCCTAACTCACCCAATGCACTCTACATTAAGAAATTTCGCTCATAGCATATCCCTTTTATTTGTGTGTCTTTATTTCTACCATGAAGTTAGGTAGGTTGCATTATCTCATTAGTTATATTTTTCACCTTTCAAATGAATCCATCATCCACACCATATATCTTCATGCCGATGGTCCAAGTCGCTTCTCTAGGAATCTAGCCTTGGTAGCCTAGGCCATTTTCACCCCCTTGCATACATTAGTCCTTTTGAATGTCATGTGCATTGGATCTGCACCAATAAACAAGCTAAATATGATGCAATGATAGGTTTATTAGTCGGTGCCCTCGCTCATCACATCCTTCATCTTCATGTTCATTAGGATTCCTTTCTACTTTTCATGCAATTGAATGGTGTGTATCATGTGCATAACCAAGTCCTATTTAGAAAATACCTACATATTAAGCTGTTGGTACGTGAATTTGAAACCATTGCTTTCATCCATGTTCTTAAAGCTAAAAATAATTATGTAGATACTATTCCAAATAACATTCTAGATTGGAATTTATCACATGTATACTACAAGAGACAACCATAAACATAACACATGGCGAACCATCATCATCATATAAAAATGCATAATCATATTATGTATCACATAAAACATACAAGTGTTTGGAGCCCATAGCTCTAAATACATCCGGTATACCCATAACATATTGCGGGGCACATAGGCCCCTACATCTCCTTATCATCCTTTGGAGGATCTCGTACCAAATTGAGTCGAGACGCTTGAATCTCTTTTTTGAGCACTCATCGCACAATGGTGCTTCACAAACTCCTCCTATTAGGTAGCATCATTCCCACCTTTGCATACCAAATTAGTCCCCTCCATCACATATTGTTGTGGGAAGTATCCCATTTTTTGGGGCATGATGGATTTCCCCCAGACATCTTCTCAATTGATTAACATAAGTCTCAGCCTAGATCCCACTAGATCTAGGTATGGTCAGTTATCCTCCCATTCCTTGGATAGTTTGTCCTACAGACCTCTCTGGCGAGCTATATGCACATCGCATATTGTAGACGTTTGATACCATATCTTCAAATATTATAATCTATGTTGACATGGTCCCCATGTTTGACTTAGTGGGAGAGGATGATTCTAGACCTCCTCTAGTAGCTCATTCTCATTTTCCTCTTCCATAAAATTTTCACTAGGAACTATCATTCCAAGAATATTTAAGGTGATCTTTAGACAAGTAAGGCCACTTGCCTAAAATTCACAGACCTTGATTGTAATGGCTGGTTTCTCTGCTATGATCTCCATAACATTTAAGGCCTTATCCTCCTCTCAAATTGGAGGGAAAACACTCTTTTATAGGAAAACCCATAGTTTTGTTGTTGCACATTGCGACCAAACCGTAGCTCAATTCAAAAAACCGTTAGCATCGTTGGAAAGATATCATCGATTATTATAATGGGTCTTTCTTAGTTTTGATGACTTGAAACTTCACCTAGAAGCCATTTTTCCAAGAAGAGTCACTTTGTTGCCTCTCAAAATCAAATTTCTTCGTATGTGATGCTTTTACTTTTGGGACCACCTTCCCTTGGTTCTTGTTGTCTAACTTGTGAATTTTCATCATGATTAATAATAATTTAAACATGCTTCCATGGTCCCCACTGTGCCTATTATGTGTGGTAGCATCATCAAGTCACCCTTGTTCACAGCATTTGTGATGAGTCACCTTTGCATCCATGGAGTCTATTTCACATCCCTTTATATCATGTCATAGTATTCCATCCATATTTTCATACCACTCATCCTATATTGCCCATTTTTGACTCTAGTCATACTGTCCCCCATCCCCTCCAGAGTCGAGTCAGTCGTTGCCAGGTCAACCTTGCACTTTATGCCCTAACAAGGGAAATCATCTGTTTGTCCCTCAGTCCCACATTTTCCATTCTACCTGGTGTCATTCCATCAGTCACATTACTATTTTCCCTCATGCCTTAGTTGAGGATCCTCATTGCCTCACCTATCACGGGCCCTATTATGTCAACATGAACTCATTTATTCCAAAAGAATGGCCTAGATGGTGGTGTATCTTGGTTCTAGCTTCCATTCTTGTTCAGTGCCTTAGATAGAGTAGAGGGACTTGTTATTTCCCTTTCACTTGGTTATTTCATGTTTGTGGTTCATACACTTGATGGTCTAGTGATGTAGCAAATTGTACCAATGATTCTTGAGTGTGTGTGATATGTTTTAGACCTCATGAGAGGGTGGCCCTTTAGGTATCCCCCCACATGCCTCGATGCCTTCATGCTACAACCTCAAATGTAGTTCCACAGATTTGATGGGTTCGGTTCCTACTGATCGCAATGTTTATAGCATGCAAGTCTCCTTCAGATGATCCATTCAATTATGTAGAGTCCTTCCCTATTTAGCAGGGCTTCTTCAGTTGTTCTACCCTCCTTCCTTCCCATTTTTTGAGGGACGGGCCATTATATCTCATGTACTCAAATATTATGGTATTCATTTCTAGCTCATGTTTTTCTAGGTGCATTATGTATATGTGACACATAGTATTATTTTCTAGCTCAGTTATGCCAATGTGTCATGTACCATTCAACATGTACTTCACTGCTCAATTTTATGTTTCCAGGTGCAACATTATTTTTGTACTAAGTTATCTTCATGGGTATCGTTGTGCCTTCCCTGCTTCACTAAGATGCAGTACCACAACATAAAAGGAGACTTGCATTGGTCTCACCCCCTCTGTCCCTATCCTTTTTCACTTCAACTTTGTTAGTCTCTCTCTCTCTCTCTCTCTCTCTCTCTCTCTCTCTCTCTCTCTCTCTCTCTCTCTCTCTCTCTCTCTCCACTTTGTTGTCTAGTGATTGTCTTTATAATGTACCTCGGTCATATGCTTTTCTCCTAATACTCATACGTTGGGGGGCAATCTGTTATCACCAAAAAATTGATCATCTATCCATAATGTACTAGATGGATTGAAGTACACCATGTAGGGCCAATCTTACCATAGTAAAATTTCTTTCACTGTAAGAAATTACTTAATAAACCACATTTGTTAAGTCATTTATAATCAAACTCATGAAGAATAATTATATAAATCAATATTTATTTAGTTATCTTCTAGGAATAATTAATTAAACCATTGTTTAATTAATATTCCTTGTCACATTTGACCCAATTATGAGAAATAAATAGAAAAATCATTAATTATCTTATTTTTCTCTAGGAATAATTAATTAATCACTAATTAATTATTATTCCTTGCCAAGTTTAACTAAATCCCTTAGGAATAATTAAATAAATCATTATTTTTTTATTATTCCTTAACCAATTTCTTGAGATGATAAATAAATCATTTATTTATTTATTATTTCTAAATAAAATTTTAAATACTTTTTCCCTCTTAATCAAATATAATAAAATATTCCAAGTGGTTATTCCAAGAATGGGATTAATAATATTTTATTATTGCTCATTATTCGGGGATAACTCAATATTTTGTTATAAATATAAGGGTTTTCCATTTATTATTCACTTTTGATTATTTTCATTGTTGCACTCACTACTTGTAACTCTGATTATTTTCATTGTCGCACACCACTTTTCTTCCATTTGAGTTCCCATTGAGCTCAAACATTTTTATTTTCTGGGTTTACACATTATAGAGGAGAGAGACTTTATCAAAAAGCTAAAGATGTTTGAGGATAGCCAAAAACCCATCCCATAGAGGGGGAATGTAACATTTATTTGTTCCCTTCACAGGTGTTATAATAAAATCTATTCTTTGTATATCTTGTTTCCATTGGATGATTAGAGTTATTACTATTTCTTTTGTTGTTTAACTATGATTGTATCATAAATTAAGACTTTGGCAAGTTTTATTTCTATCAAATTGTTGCAGATCTACAATGTTTAGCAGCCATTTATATTGTTGAGAATGTTTGTCATCCACAGTCTTAAGTGTTTTCTTTTCATACATCTTTAAGAAGAAAACACTACAACATGCACAATTTCTCAACCATCATATAAAAGAATACGATGTCTGCATCCGCAATAAGGGAATCTAGAGGCTCACACCTCCACCCTCAAAGTAATACCAGGATTTAACTCCTTCCCAGGAAGTCCTTAATCCACTGCAAGGTGAAATATGCATCTAATGTTAAGCTCTATACTATTGTGCTACTTTTCCTCTTAGTGAATAGTTACCAACTCATTGTTCTAGGGTACTCTCCCAACGTGAATTTTCTTCCATCTAGGAATGCTAATGACCAAAACAAATATATCCTTACCCTTCTCTTGTCTGCTACACAATCCATCAGGAAATTTAGTTACCTCCTTCCTTGCAGTCACACACCTTCCAAGTTCTACTGGAACCCCCATCTCACATATTCCATCCCTCAACAAGGTTTCCTCACATTAGGGTCCAAAAACCAAGGCATATCCCTGCCTTAAAACCATCATACTGGTCATAACATGCTCATGGCAATCAATGGACACTATTGGGTACTAGTGTCCCACAATGGCCCTGCTCCTGAATGCTTTAACAAAATATTGTTGCCTATTCCAATTCCTTTGGTTGTTGTTGCTAATGCTTACCATCAGTTTTCACTACCCAACTGGGGATTTCATGATTTCCTGTACCAAGCATATAATTTCCATTAGAATCAAAATAAATTGAAATAATTTCAAATCATACCTCATTAGTGGCTCGTCGACAAGGTACACTTGCAATTTTGTTCTCTTCCTATCAAAATAAGTCAAACTAGCATATTTGACCAAATCCTCATGTATAAGCATATCACATCAAGTTATATCAAAACACAACCATCATAGATCAAAATCATAAATTGCTTGAAATCATCATAAACCATAATCATAAAGAACATGTAACCGACATGAATGAGAATCTAGATCACATGCATAATAAAAATTAAATAAAATACCAATAGTTATACTTCATCAATTGTTACTTCTGCCTTCGTTCTTTTTGTACAAACACCAGATTGGTTGCCACACCCAGCAAACACCCAGTTCCTTTTTCTTTTATTCAATCACGTACACATACACAGTGTACATCATAACACATACATCCACACACAATGTATGAAAATACACAATGTATACACCTACACCTGATATAAAACACAACACATACATCTATACTAGATGTACAATGCCACATAGTACATGCACCTACACCTGGCATACAACACAACATCATACATCTATACTTGATGTACAACACCAAACAATGCATGTACCTACACTTGGCATACAAGAAAACACAATAGATGTACTACACAAAGTACAACACAATGAGTACACATGTCATGATACTACAACTACTTAATGCACATACATTGTATCTCATGCCTGCAACACAACATGTATGACATGCACACCATACCACATGTACAAAAGTACCATATGTATAACATGTACATAGTACCACTTGTACAAAGCACCACCTGCACAACATGTGCACATCACCACATGCACACAACACCACCTACATAACGTGTACACAATGTCACATGTACATCATACCACCTGTACAACATGTACAAAATTCCAGATGTACACAACACCACATGCACATGTACACGAAACCACATGTGCACAACACCATATGCACGAGATGTACACAGAACCACTTTCACACACCACCACATGTACAACATATACACAACACCACATGCTCACAACACCACTTGTACAATCATGCAAAAAACACCATATGTACATAGCACCACATGTACAACATGCACACAACACCATATGTACATAGTGCTTCATATATAACATGTACATAACACCCTATGTACACAACACTTCATATCTAACATCTGCACAACACCATGTTCACACAAATAAACATTTACCAAGTCTAACAACCATGTCATACACAAAAATCAACTCACATTCATCAAACATAATAAATAATGCTACAACTATCACCTATTTACACTCAAGTACATATCAGCTAGCTCAACCCACATGTATTAGTACAACCATCTTAAAACAAGATCATTTCAACAAGAAATCTTGTAGACACATACTTATATCATTCAAGTAATTAAACATTAAGACAACAGATAGATGACATAATAGACACCAAACACTCAAACACCAAATAAACAACATAGTCAAACATTCAAACACCAAATAGACGACATAATAAAACTCATGCTTAATGTATCTCAGGGGATGCTATCTTGTCTACACAATCAATCTAGCTTAGCACGATATAAATTCACAAAATATCAAATCAAAAAAAAATAAGGTCATGATATTCATAACAATAACTAGATAACATGTTCACATCATAAGCTCATAAAAAATTGTCATTCATGCATAGCAATCACATATGCATAATCAGTATAGATTAGTACAACACACTGTCACAAATAAGTCGACTCATACCTAGATACCATAACCATAATCATCCGCATGGACCAATCCAGGTTAGCATGATATGTGTAACATCAAGATCTTCAATGCAATGAACATACCCATCATGCATATGAACATAATGCATACTCCAACATGTTACTATCATCCATGAATATATGACACGTGCTTATGATTACACTAATCAACTAGCATTTATCATACATGTAACATAACAACAATAAAATGACAAGTATATAAGTAACCCTAATTCTTATAATATCCATTAACATCATACTATATTCCCACCATACAAACCTATATGATGATCTGATCTTACCCCGAAGTACATTTTTGAAACTTCACTTTAATGATCCACATATCCTTCTTTATTTCAACCAACTCATTAGCATCATAACACACCAATAACATCATGATGGCCTAATTGCATACAATTACCTCACAATGCATGTTTGTCCTACTAGACATACATAACCATAACCATGATAATGCATGCATAACAACATATAGACACCGACATTCATAACAAATGCATATAAAACCATACACTCATGATAACACATCCCACAACAACACCATAATCGTTCACATGGAAACATCGCTACAACTATGATCAACACCATGCAAATGAAACAAGCACATGGACTACAAGCATAAGGAACACATACGCAATCGACATGAATGCATTACCAACACACTCCCCATCTAGTCTATGTGGTGAACCATGTTCTAATACCACTATGTAACACCCTCCTCCCACATCTACCTAAGTAACCCACCAACTGGGGTAAACATGTAATGAGAAGTTACTATGATGTGATTCAACTCCCTATGTGTTAGTTAGGGAAGTGGAACCGATGGAAACACACCATACAAACCTTCCACATCAGCAAAAAAACTTCCAGGAGACACCTCCACCACTCAGATAACCATTCACTAGGTCCCACTAAGTTCTTATACCATTAAATCCCTAGATCCTCCATTGATATGGACAATCATGTGTCTAGAAGGCTCCAGACGCTCCCATAGCATGGGTATGCATTCATCTCAGGAATTTTCTCCTCGGACTTGTGCCTATGTCTTCGGGATTTGTGCCACTTTTTCATGCCCAGAGCCAGGTCACTCCCTATAACTCAATGACAGGTTCATAAATCAATTATGACAATGGAATAATGACACATCTACAAAAAAAATGACAAGGACTATACAAGATCCCTACTAGCCATGATAGGCATTTAGTCAAACATATCACAATTATGAAAGATATAGGTCTAAACAACATAAATGAGCATAGGGGTCTCATACTTATCTGAGATTCACTATGAGGAATTATTTCCTTATCACATTAGCTTCAATATCATCTATTAGGTCATAGATACATTTTTTATTCATTTACAAGTAAAAAATGATTAGAGCCATACACAGACACTATCATAATACATGTGCATAACCAACATAATAAAAACAGAAATACCAAGGAAACAACAACCATATAATCGACATATAAACCAATATAATAGTCATGAAATCACAAGGATAAATAACCTCATATTAATGATGCAAAGGCCAACCAAGTTTGAGACTTCCATGAATCACCCAAACATAGACATGGCTAAGCCAAATTTCTCTTCAGTCAGTCACCCTTATGCCATATTCCAAGCATGAATGTGGGATATCAATGAAAGCCATCCAGGCATTCTAGAGGCAAAAATATCTCAACCCATCAAATAATGGTTCCACCTCACAGTAAAACATCATAAACCATCACCAAATTGGTCTCTACCCAAGCCTTCAAGGGCTCTAGAGAATTTGTTCCAACCAAGGCTTCAGGACTAGTAACTCAACCCACAACATTAACCAAGCTTCTAGAACATTTTTCTAATCATGGGTTCCAAGATTAGTAACTCAACCCACCAAGGGCCTCTACGTAATTTTCCCAACCAAGGCTTCTAGGATAAGTAACTAAACCCAATATGTTACAGGACTCCCAAAGAGATTTTCCAGCCAGGGTTTCTAGAGAGATTTTCCAGCCAAGGCTTCCAAGAACTAGTAACTCAACCCAAGCTAGAGGAAACATGAGAACAACCTAGAAAAAAAAAAAATTAACCCACAACATCATGGATATCCATGAAATTGAAAGGCTAGTCAAATCCATTTTCAATCCAGGCAATCCTCCATGTGAAGGATATATCATAACCAAGAAACCACATGCATGTTCCATGCATGTCAAAAATAGCAAGGAAATCATACATGAAACTCAGTACTTGTGAGAAAAACCCATTGTAGTTGCCTCTTATTCTTTCTTACTTTTGCTTTTCTTTCTTGCTCCAAATTCCAAGTATGATACACTCCTCTAAGAAAACTCTAATTATCCAAGAGTACGAGAGAGAGAGAGAATAAATACATCTCCACGAAAAACTATCAAGAAAAACTTGACAACTAATTCTTAGAATCCTTTTTATCAATAAGGCCTCCTTTTTCTTCAATTTCCATTATTTTCATTCAATTTCCTCCTCACATGCAACTTATGAGATTTCACCTTCCTTTTCTCCTAATTTCCTTTATTTTCATAAATAAAATGTCAATGAATTTCTCATGCCTTTGCAAAGCCTTTTCCATTACCTTTGCTAATTTCCTTAGCCATAATAAATTGAATGAACACCTACTAGGACATTTTTCCCACCATTCAACTTGGAATATGTTTCCCATGACCTTGGTCTTTCTTACATATATTTTTACATGGATTTTTAACTAGGGTTGTTATAATGGGGGACCAATTCCACATGCACCTATCTCCATCCTGCTCCTTCCCATGGAAATCATTACCAAGGTTCAAGCATGTCATACACATATTCCCATCCGCGTCAATCAATGCCAGGGCCAGTTGTCACTTCACTTGGTTATCCCAATGTTGCCACTACTTTTTTCTATCCTTATGCACTTCCTAGCACTCTAGCCCCTTCACCACCAAATATCCAATCTCCCATGCCTCATCCACCTTTGCCACAATAAAAACCACCTCTTCAAGGTTAATTGTATGCTTAGATGTGTGCGACTAATCCCCCCAACCCCAAGTGAAATTATAAGGGGAAGGGTAACCTGAACCAACCATCTCAATATAAACACAGAAATTGAGGTCCACCACCTAATTTCCCTTAAGGGTACTAGCCTAATCCCACAACCCAAGAACCTGATGGACAACCCAAGCAAAACAAGGCTCTTCGTATGAATAAACCTTGTGCCGATTATGGAGTATATGGCCATTATAGTCATGAATGTCCCTTATTAACTTAGATGAAAAAAGAATGGGAAGCTCAAGCAACTACTTCTAGAGGACCTCAACTCCTTGCTCCACCTCCTCCCCCTCCTCCTTCATCACAACTGGCTCTGCTTACAAATCCCTTTCCCCATTATGGATATATAGCAACCCAACCCACACAGGGTAATGCAACTCCTTAACCTTCAGAATCTGGCCAAAATAATTACCTGATTCTCATGATGAATTCCAACAAAGTCAACACCCAACAAGTCAACCTTCAGGCTTGGTTGCACCAATACAAAAAGCCCCCTACAAAGTGATGTTATACAACATTTTGTCACTATCCCTGTATTCCCCATTCCTTGATCCTGGAGGACATCTATAGTGAACCCCACATGCTTTTCCTTCATGAAGAAACTCCCATTATGTCCCTCTTCATGAACAAATCAATTCCCTTTTGCACCATTTCCCCTAAAACTTGTCTTTTTCCCAGTTTACAAGACCGACGCTAATGGCCTTTGTCTCCCCCAAGCCTATGTGTAGAGATTAGAACTATCCCTAGTGCCGACCGGAGGGGATGAGCTGTGTTCTAGTCACACCAAACCTGTTATGGAAAGTGTCTTAAATTAAGTATTGAAGCTTCCAACTCTAAAAGCTTTGTAACAGAAATCTAGTAAATGGTTTGGCCAAATGGGGTCAAGGATGTCAGTTTGGGATCCTTTCCCCTATAATGATGGAACTACCTCAAGGGATGAGACCTCCTCCCATGAGTAGTGGATCCATCTCCCATCCATTTTTCCTATAAAAACCTCCCTTTCCCAAGCATAAGCTATTGTTAATGTTGGTGTGCTAGTGCTATTTTGGTTTGGAGTAAACAACAAGCTATTCATAGTTGTAGTTGTCTAATTGTGTGAGGGAGAAGTGTGATTTGGTTTGGAGTGAAGTGTAAAGGGAAGATACTTAAAACTATTGTTGATTGAGGCCATCATCGAATGCTAGAAGAAGTGTATGGGAACTTGGTCTTGTCATAGGAGAACCACAATGTCAAGCCAATGATTGTAATCTCTTCTTGATATCAATATATATGCAACTATCGATTTATTTCCTACATGATTTTCCATCTTACATAATCATGGCTTAATGTTTCTTGACTTGTTAAGTATGTTGAATTACAATTTGTCTATTATCACGGTTGTTTTTTGTTGTTGTTTACTTGTTTCAAGTGCTTGAAGAAGGAAGCAAGAGATAGTTGGAGCGAGCAAGCAAGGACATCATCAAACAGGATAAGCATACTAAGAGGTAGGCCCTCTTAATTGGTTCTAACCTAAGGAAATATTCCATAGAATGTATCAGTTGTGGCTAGACCCATTATCAGGCTAGAGGAATTTTTTTGTGTCCACACTTACAATTTTACTTCACCACAAATTGGCTACTCTGATGGGGATTTGATCCTTTTGTTTGTCTTGGATTTCATGATTTTGTGAGAAATTTTCTAGTTCCACTTTTTCCCTTTGGTTCTATTTCTTTTCTCCTGCTTACTAGCCTAAGTTTGAAATTCATAGTAGAAGATCTCGTCTCTGTTTCATTTTTTCTTTTTCTTAGTTTCCTTAATCAACTCTTTCAATCTGTTGATAGTCACACCAATCAATATGATATGCTAAGGAATAGTCACACTGACTAGCCTTTGGTGCTTGTTGTCAGTTAGGAAGTTGCACTGATGCCTGTAAGTGAAGATTAGGGTTTGACCCCAATCTTGGCCAGTGTGTTTTGCTATTATGATTTTGACCCTGTAAGCCTTTTGGACCATTTTCTAAGGTGACTAGAAAGCTGCTTTTCATTTGGTTTTGTTTGCTTATTGGCTTGTCATAATTTTGCTTGATTGCTTGAGTCATTGGGTGGTCAGCGACACTAGGGCATCTAGATTGTCGTCCGGTCAACTATTTGTGAACTCAGTAAGTCGGGTTGTAGGTATACTTTCTCCTTGCATTTTGTTTTCGGTCCTTTTATGACTTTCACCTCTATTACACAAGTTTGGAAAGTTTTCGTTTGCTTTTCTAAATGTTTCTTTTCTGGCATGGATCACGTCACTTGTCTTGTTGTTGGTAAAGTCGATGTTTCATTACTCTGAATGAGCTTCTCTTTTCATGTTTTCAACTGCTTGAAGAGCTTATTATCTCAAAAACATTTTCATTCAAGAGTTGTATGTGAAAAGTTTATTTCGTTGTTTCATGAAAAAGTATGAAATTCTAGTTTGTTTCATCATTATGTTACGATAGCTTGCATCATGGAAAGACTAGAATTGCATTGGAATTTGGAAAAGGAAAAGAACTCTTTTACTTTCAAAGGACTATTAGATATGTGCTTTTCAGGAAATTAGGAATTGGAATGCATTTTTCATTAGTTTATTTTTCGAAAAAGTAAGATAGTGAAAGATCATTCCACTTTTAGTTGCTTGATTGTTTGCATTTGATTGAGTAGTTTCTACCCTCTCTAGTGTAGGCATTTCATCAAAATGAAAGGGTCTTGTCTCATTTAGTTGCATTTAAGTTTTTTCGAGTTGCATCACTAAGACTTGAAAACTAAAACATAACTCAAGATAAAATTTAAAATGAATTCAACTAACCTAAGGTGCATTTGACATTTAATGATCATATCTAGAAGGTCTAGGCTAGAGATGTGTTCCAACATCTTTAAACCTAGTAGATGTCATTAGCTTTGGCATTAGACAATTCTAGTATGGATTGGTGCTCCCCATACCATCGGGTATATAACAGGAGACCCCTCTAGGTTGCAATCCTTTATCCTTAGGAAGCTGAGTTGGCCACCTTACAAATGTGATACACCAAACAAAACATTCAGGGAGATTGCCTGCCTCTACTTCTCGGTTCGCCAGGAGGTATTCTGCAGTTCATGGTTGCCCGGTAACCCTATTTACCTAGATCATCTAGAGCAATCATTTGATATTTTTGACCCATTCAACTTAAAATATCATTCGAGCACTTGTCCTTTTGATCTTGTTTCCAATAAAAAATGATAGAGTCACCTTTGTTTCTTTCTTGACTCTTAAAAAATGAAAGAGCACCAGTATTTTATGTGTCTTAATAATTGATTGCCCACGATCCACAAACACCTTGTTAGTCTTTTTGAGACCAAATCATGAGTTTCCCTTAAATAATATTTTAAAGCCTTGAAATTAATTTTTTTGTTGACTAAGACAAGGTCATCGTGGCTAAACCATCTGGTTCACCCAGTTCCTCTTCCTCTCCTCCATTTGAAAGATTGTTTGAGAAGGCATTTCCTAAGTTACTAGAGTCACTTGAGGACTAAGGTGTTGAAATCGAAATTGTTCTAAGTATTCAACCTTTTTCATCTCATCCTCCACCTACTTTTGATATCAGGTCATCTACTGATCTTGACCCGAAATCTCCGGACAATCCCATTTAAACTCCTGAGGCCTCACCGACCACTAACAGTTAGCTTGGACAGGTTACCTATCTTCTAAATCCTCTGTTTGACCCTGTTTTGATATCACCACAGCGTCCTTACAATCCATATGACCAGCTGGGTTTTCCTTTGGAACTGTCCCCTCATACTTCTTCGACCATTCGTCGTCGTTTGTTTCCAGACATGGAATCCAAAGGCGATGCTCCAATCACCTCCCTAGAACAGTGTGAAGTTTCTACTCCACACATAATTGAGGAGGAAAATCTACCTTTTCCTCTTGGGGGTTTCACCTATTCATGAGGTATTCATACCATTTTTCCACCCAATTATGTGTCTTTGGTACAGTTGGTCTCAGGCACACTTAGAGCCTCTTCACTTCACCATAACCCTGTTTGGGTGTCAGGTGCCATCCCTACGTCAAGTCTGTTTGTTGCAAACACAACTTCCCAACAACTGTTACCTCAGTTGCAATGCAACCCACCATTTCGAATACCCTTGTATCATCAATCCTAGTTGCATTTCAATCACAACCTATAGTTTCAAAGAATGTCTCTATCATTTCTTCCATCCCTCTAGTCAGTGTCCAGGTTGTGCCACTGCCTGGGGGGGAAAAAGCATAATGTTTCTATGGTGTCAACTGCCACCAATGTGAGTGGCTCACAAGCACACAAGCTTAGTATGAACCAACCTTCTTCTGGTATTATTCACAACCCTTTTGATCCTACTAGATCAAGCAATGTCCAGTACCAATAGGTTTAGAATCCCATTGATCCATCTGGATCGAGCAATGTTGAGTATCAGCAGCCTTGTGGGGCTCAGGTCTAATTCCAAACTCCTTACGTTCCATATGGTTCTCAAGGAATGGTTAATCAACCTTACACCCTCCCATTTGGGCAGTACATTCAACCTGGCTATGGAGAGATTCAATTCAAAAATTTCCTAGGAACTATTTAGTACACTTGCAATAGAAAGGACAACCTCTATAACAATAAGGGTAGCCTTTGTTACCGAAAGGGCGACCTTTGTTGCAGCAAGGGATCTCTATGCAACTACAAGGGAAAATGATCATGTAGCAAGGTCAACTAAAACAACCACAAGGTAGACCCTTGTAACAGTTGCACCAAACCATGCAGCAACAAATGCAATATGCTCCACACACCTCCCAACCCATGTCCTCGTAGGGCCAACCTTTGCAGCCTCAAGGACAAATTTTTCAACTGCAAGGCCAACCCTTGCAACAAAAAAACCAACCAGGGTAGTAGCAACCCTTGTATACATATTAGAAGGGTCAACCCTTTCAAGGGCATGGTCAAGGTCAATTCCTACAGTAGCAAGCTCAAAATCCTATTGTCCTAGGTTAATAGGTCCATAATCCTACTTGCCATGGGCATCAGGTACCAAACCCTAATGCCCTAGGTTACCAGGTCTAGAATCCTACTGGCCAAGGGCATCAAGTACAAAATCCCTATATCCAATAGCAATAAGTGTATCAACCTTATGCCCAAGGACAATAGGTTCAAAATCCTCTTGTTCAGGGGCAATAGTTTCGTCACCCGTATGTTCAAGGACAATAGGTCCAATATCTATATGTCCAAGGTCATTAGGCAAAACAACCTTTTACCCATACGTTGCCTATCAACAGCCTATGGCTGGACAATTTCAAGGTATTCAAGGTCAAAATCCTCCATATGGTCAAGGTAATCCGCAATGGGGGTAGCCTCAAATTCCATATGGCCAAAACCCCCCACTGTGGGGCAAAAATCCCTACTAGTAGGGATGGGTTCCTCTGTTTGGACCTGCTTATCACCTTCCCATGCCTTTTAACACCCAATTTCCATTCTTGGCTACACTCGAGTTACCAGATGTATCTTGCCTTATGAATGATCCAATCCTTCATTCACCATACTGGCCTCTGGTGTCATCCAAGATACCAAGCGACTGTCCAAATTTCAATGGGAAAGAAAAATAAGATCCTCAGGCCCATGTGATGACATATCACCTCTGGTGCTTGTTGAACTTTTATGTTGACAATTCTATTTATCTCCACCTTTTCCAACGAACCGTCATGGGCAGTGCAGCCAAGTGGTAAATCGAGTTGCCTCAAAGTAGATACCATGAGTTTAACTCTTTAGCCATGGCTTTCCTCAGGCATTTTCAGTTGCTAGTTCGCTATGAAACTAGAACCTATTTGGTTACATCACTTAAGCAAGATAATGCGACAAACATCTCTTATCACATCCATGAATGAAGACGTAGACATCGCCTGATAAAATTTGAGATTGTTGATCAGTTGATCACTGAATGGTTCACCAAATCATTCATGGCCCCAATTGCTTGTGATATAGTTATGGGTGGATGCTTTACTAAAGAGCAAGCCATCGCTCATGCCTAGTACCTGGATCTAGTTTAATCTTAGTCTAGCACTTTGTATGAGTTATTACACAATGCTCTGCAGCCATCATACGATCCCATAGCATCAATGTCACAAGTTGTGCCTCTTGTTGATGGGGTTATTGGTTGAGTATCCTAGAGCCTTGCTAAATATTCTTCCAAATAGAAGTCAGTCTCAAATGTTCTTCCTAACAATTCATCCCAGAATCCACCTGGCACTGGTAAAACCTTGGAGGTCTACATTGTTTAGTCTACTGTAATGGACAAATCCTTGGAAGGAAAGAAGAAAGACAAAGGCAAGGGTAAAGTCGATGCCCCAAAATAGGGTCCTCTCAAATCGTCTACTGGAAGATATTCACAATGGAAACCTACGTATCCTTGCCTCATTTGTGAGGAAGATCACTACACTAAGGATTGTCTGTGATGTTCCGAAGTAAGTCGCTTGCTCAAAGGGACCCCTGCTGTCCTCAACGAGCCATTTCCATCTTAGCAAACCCAAATGGTAGACCAATTGTAATATGCTTCCTCTGGATCTCAAGTGTTCATGATGAGTATACCTATTAATGTGGTTACTAGAATGAAAGATTATCAAACTCCTACTTCAACAACTGGGAAAAAGAAAGAAGCCTCACCTTCTTCTTCTACCCCGAGTTCTAGCCCTCTGGATATTGAGTGCCCTAACCCTGATTCAGCAATACAGCCACCCTCTCAAGGTGTACTATGGAAATAATCGTATAATCCCAACGCCTGAGCTGCTCAACATTAGAATATTGTTGAGTATTTTCTCAGGCGCTGTCAGTCATGTCAGCTCTCGAGGTGCTCCAAAGCTACCCATCACAACAAAAATATTTGTTGTCAGCTATCGGGGTCATCGATCCCACTGATTCCAATTTGATATGTTTTGATCTAGAGAACCATGTTTTGTGTCTCCCTCATCATATTTCCTTTCTTATTCAAGTAATCATTAATGAGAAGACCATCCACCAAACTGTCATCATTGAAGGTGCTTCCACCTACATCATGTCGACCGCATGTTGGAAGGCTATTGGTTCTCCTACCTTGAACCAATCTCCTAACACTTTGGAAGCTTTTGATGGGTGCGATTCATGACCCTTCGGTGTCTTACCAAACCTTGCCATGAATCTGGAAGGCAATAAAATACAAGTTGAGGTATAAATTGTTGATGCCAATCTCAATTATAATCTTCTACTTGGCCGAAGTTGGACCCATGCCATGCATGCCGTGGCCTCCTCTTTATTTCACATGATTCATTTTCCCCATCAAGGGAATATTGCCACTGTCGACCAACTGTCTTTCTTTTCCTCTTCCTCCGCAGATGGAAATATTTTGTATGTCAAGCACACTAGTGCTCCCTATGAGAGTGTGGGGTAGGTCTATTCAAAGATTCTACATCAATGGGAATTTTTCCCCTCCCACCTCCTCATGTTGCCTCTGCATAGAATCTGGATGACTCCTCGGCTTCATCATTTCCAAGGAAGATATTCACCTTGATCCACTAAAATTCGAGGCCATTGTAAATTTACCCCCTCCATCTTTACTGGACTAACTCCAGAGCCTACAAGGAAAGGCCAACTTTCTTCCTCATTTTATACCCAATTATGTTGGGATAGCTATAGGATTTACCCAATTTCTAAAACATGGAATGCCTTTTGTATGGTATGAGGTGGCCCAAAATTATTTTGACGATCTCAAGGCCATCCTTGTAACTACTCCTTTGTTGCACCCACCAGATTATTATCGAGATTACTTCCTTTACCTAGTCGCAGTCCCTAGCACCATCATTATTGTCATAGTCCAAGACAACGACAAAGGAAACAAACATGTAATCTACTACCTTAGTCAGAATATCCTTGATAGTAAAATGCATTATGCACATGTCAATAAGTTGGCTTTGGCTATCATCTAGGTTGTTCAACATTTTTTGGCACTATATCCTTCAACATACGACTACAGTGATTTCTAAATGTAACCCCATAACCTATATCCTGACTCGTCAGTTGCTGGGGGGAAATATTCTGAATGGATCATCATCTTACAAGAATTTGATTTGGTATTTACTACTACCAAATTTAAGAAGTCACTTATTCTTTCCAAACTAATTTGTTCCCTTCCCTCTAAGTCTCTTCCTGTTGATGCAGATGAACAACTTCCAGATGAGACCCTCTTTTTAATTAGCACCCTTGTTCCATGGTACTGTGATATCATCTTATATCTCTAGATGTCCACGTTTCGGTCTGTGTTGACTAAATATGATCGCTGAAGGATTCAACATCACTCCCAAACCTACCATATTATTGGTGATGCTTTATACGTGTCGGTGTCAATTCAATTCTTTGCCAATGCCTTGCGATCGAGGAAGCTGAAAGTGTTCTCAATGATTTCCACTCTAAGCATGAGGTGGTCATATGTTTGGTTACGCTATCACTCAAAAAATCCTACGTGCTAGTTATTTCTGGTCGTCTATCTTCAAGGACTGCATTCTTGTTGTCCATAAGTGCCACAAATGCCAAATTTACCAACACAAGATGCATGCCCCACCCACTCACCTACACCTCATCATTAACGTTGGTCCTTTTTCCAAATGGGGCATCGATTATATGACATGTAACCCTCGTTTGACCAGGGGGCATGGCTATATTATCATTGTCGTGGATTATTTCACCAAATGGGCCGAAGCAATGCCTACATACTCTGCAAAAAGTAAGACGGTGACTTAATTCCTTTTCAACCATGTTATTTCTAGGTTCGGTGTACCTCAAGCCATTGTCACTGACCATGGCTCCCATTTCGGAGATTACATGATGGCTAAGCTGACATCTGCATTAGGCTTGTGCCATGATGGCTAGACCCCATATTACCCTCAGGCCAACGACCAAGTTAAAGCCATGAATGAAGTCTTGGTCATAGTGCTTCAACATACTATTGGGATGCACAAGTCAAATTGGCATCTCATGGTCATTTCAGCCTTGTGGGCCTACCGAACCTCAACCAAAGATGAAACTAGTTTCACACCATTGCAACTGGTCTATGGTTTGGAAGCAACATTTCTGATCAAATGCGAGATTCCTTCACTCAAGTTAGTTTTTGAACTCCTCCCCAAAACGTCACCTCAAGAAGAACACCTCTTATATTTAGAATGATTGGATGAGACTCATCATCTTGCCGCCTTGGTCATCGAAGCACAAACGAAATGGGTTAAATCCCATTTCGACTAGTCGGTCTCCCCTCGCACATTCTCTGAGGGTGTTTTTGTCTTACTATATGACCAAGCTAACGATAAGCTGGGGGCAGGTAACTTTGAACCCATGTGGCATGGGCCCTACATTGTGAAACACATTTTGTATAAAGGAGCATATAAGCTCATTGACTATGAAGGAAATCCTCCCGATAAGCCCTGAAACGGGATTTGCCTCAAGAAGTGCTATGCTTAGGTCATCTTGCATGGTTACTTGTGTACATTATTATGTAATTCATTTTTGTGCAGTGTGGTTCTGTGTGGCAATTTTCACACAACTTTCCTATTTACTATGCTTTTCTTTCTTTGTAGATGTCTATGAATCCCTACATTAGTTTTGTTGATGGTGCTTGTCGTAGTACCTAGAACCTATCATCCACGACATGGGCTATTTATGACCCTAATGGTTAGTTGATTGACCTTCAAGGTATTTTTCTAGGTCACACAACTAACAACATTGTTGAATATAGTGCAGTCATCGAACTGTTGTCAGAAGCCATTGCTCTTGACATTAGAGAGTTGGTTGTCAACCTCAATTCAAAGCTTGTCATCCTTCAACTCGACGGGAAATATTCCGTCAAAAACCGTCAAATATTGAGAATGTATCTCTGTATCCATCTATTGGAAAGACATTTTAATTACATTACATATCATCATATTCTTAGATGCATGAATACATTTACAGATGCATTAGCTAATTATGTGTTGGATAGACATTTACGAAACATGTGAAAAGATAAAACAAACCATTTGTACCATAGTAGACAAGAAAATACAACATATATATATATATATATGGTGATAATCTTTGATACATCAGAACCCCAAAAAATAATATGTGTCCAAAATAACATTGGCAGCTTGTAGGCCTCATATATCCTTGGCACGTAGACCTAAAAAAATGTAAGTGCTAGACCTAGGAACTAATCTGCATGGTGATCATCGTAGCATGATATAACTCATGCAACATGAGTCAGAAATCGGCAGATCTGATCTGAGATTCCCACAATGTGTCTCTGGTACTAACATGGAATGTCTCCTACCCGAGCATACTCCGGGATGCTATGAGTTAACCCCTCAAGGTTCCTCGTGATCTCCTTCTCGTTTTCACTCCCTTCTTAATAAGTAGTGACAACATCAACAGGGCGGAGGACGTGCCTCGGTATTGTGGACATCCCAATAAGCTGCTCTGGTCCAACATCTACATTAACAAAAGAAATGTTAGAAGCACATATATACCAAAAACAATTAAAAAAATTGCAAAATTGAAAAGTTGATTTTTTACCTTCATCATCAAAATCCTGTCCATTTGGTAGGGGCGTGTCCAGATCTCCATGGAAGTCGATGCCGCTGTATGGCCAATCCTCCAAGACAATATTCTATCATCATAGCCATGAAACAATGTAGGCCTGTATGGCATATGCTGACCCCCAGTGATCTTGGGCATCAAATGACTCCAATGGGCCATCCAGAGATCACGTGGCATAGGAGGATCTACCTCAGTCAGTTGATACTGGAACAGTGATACTCATTCTAATAAAAAGGTTACGAGCATAGATCCGAAGCAAAGTTGCTTCAGATTCCCCGCCTTAGCTTTGGACAGCTGGCACTTGATATTGATCTTCATGGCCTCGGCCTAGTTGAAGATCATAGGAGTTGTATGGTTGATAGCATAAAGGAAGTTCGACTTGTTGGTTTCATGTTCCACGTGGGACCCCACAACTCTATTGATGGTCAACATAAGCACTCTCAGTGTTAGATCTTGAACACTGGAAATCTTTATCTTCCAACTCTTGGATTTCAGGGCCTCAAGGCAGTGTTCAGCAAGTAATGAAGATATGCTTTCCCCAATCGGTCGTGACCCATATAGGTTCATTGGTTCCCCTATTTGGGATAGGCCAATGATGAAGTATATATCTAAAGTTTCCAACTCTAGCTCCTGGTCACCAATGAAAAATATCTCCTGATTAATGTACAAAAGACTAATTAGATATCGAAGCAACTCGGGCTGGGCTCATATCCCTGGCATGAGAAAAAATTTGAGAAGCCTGTAAGCCCTCAAATATTCTACGAAATTTGGGTCATTCGTTGTGTGGGTGTCAACATCCTCATGTTCTTGTTCTTTCTAGTCCACCATTTTTAGCAATCCTTTCCTACAAAAGCCTTTAATTTGAGTCAAAAATCATGCTTGGCCCATAAAATTTGGGTTTTAATGGTGATTTCTTGAGGAAATAGGTGTTTTCCATATTCACAACACTGACGCACCTGTTTCAAAAATAGTTGTACCAATGGCATGACTAGATTCGTTAATCATCCTCAGCCGATGTGATTCTGTGCCCAAAAGTCGCGCTAACGAAGGGCGAAAAAGGTTTTTCCAAACCCCCCTCAAAAATCTAAAAAATGGTTGAAAACAGAAATAAATGACACGAAAATGGAGATCACGACTTTGGCTTTTACCTGGAACTGGTGGCTTGGCAATTGACCTCCAAGATCTCCCACAATCCGCTCTAAACAATTAGGGAAAAAGCGAGTAAAATGTTTTCACAGTAAGGTAAAATCATAAATGGTAAAAATATATTTACTTTTCTCATAAAAATATATTTACTTTTCTCCTTTTTATTCATTTTTTCATGAAAATATTAGGTTTTTGTAAATATTTTAACCTATTTTGCCTCAAGAACTAGATAATACACTCTACCCTTTTGCATAGCGACAGTTGATGGATGTTCGACGATGATGACGAGTCACATTTTAGCTCTTTTCTCAACTCGTTAAGATCATATGAAAAGATTGCTGAGCCTTTTGACTCATAAAAGAAAATAAAATGGGGGGTCCACTTTCAAGCTCTTTTCCGACCCTTTAAAATAAAAAAGTTATTGGAGCCCTTTTCGTTTTGAACTTGTTAATGGATGTGAAATGTCATGTGCCCAGTATAAGTTTTCTACCTTTTCGGGATGGGATGCACTATTTACAAAAAAGGTACTCCTTGACTGAAATGTTCAAGTAGTTCTCTCAAGTATTGTTTTCTACCTTTTCGAGCTCGAGAGACAAAAATGTATGAAAAGGGACCATGTGGAGTTTACTTTTGCGTGTATTTTTCAAACTCTCTAAACATGAAAAAAATACCAAGTTACACCTTTGTCAGACTTGTTAAACTATTAAACGACATCAGATTCGTCACCATGATGAACATGAGCTTCTCCTTCGTAGGGTTCATCAAACTTACTAGGTCGGATTCATCTGAAGGATGAACTTATAGTGCAAGCATATGTTATCCCCTTAAAGCTTGCGAATAAAAAATAATTGGGGTACCTACCAAAAATGGTGGGGGGGAATTTGGAAATATATCAGTTATGTCAGTAGCTCACTCTTTAACATGACATTTTCTACTTCGTGTCAGGTTGGGATATATCGTTGACCTTCCTGGGTTGGGCTGTTTATTTTTTCCTTCCATTTGATCTCTACCATATCATCATGACCACCTTTCTCATGGATCTAAAAGCTACCAAACTTCCAGTCGTGTCGCCAGTATGTTCAAGGGTTGTCCTTCTGTAGTTACATTTAACTCTGATTCTTTGTACCATCCAAAATCATTTTACATCCTTTTTTCTCGTGTCGATGATGTGGGATACATTATGGCCCTCCTTCAACATGGTCACTTCCTATCGACTTCAACTCATTATATGGGAAGTTGACCAAGAGACTCCCTTCTGGTACCTTAGAGCTTGCATGCCCTAATGGAAAGTTCTTTGCACTCAATGACAAGTTCACATCAATGGCTTTTGATCGAGTGATTTCACAGGTGTTTGACTTCAGTTCCTTTATTCACATTCCATGGATTGTGCTGAGAGTACCTTGAGGACCATTGTCATTATTGGTGGTTTCTCTCACACTTGATAATAGTTTACATCATTGAATGGTAATCAAGCAACTTTCTAGCATGCTCAATGTCAGCACATCTATTCATATGTTAGAATTCTTACTTTGATCGGGTCGTGTTGGAGCACAAGACCCTGGACTCAAATCACAAAAGTTCAGGTTACGAAGTGATGTGACATGGTTGCATGTCTCTTTCAGATGGATGGATGCGACCATGCCATGAGTTATCATATGTGATCCTTTTCATTATTAGGTGGTTGTGACCATACCTTGGTTTCATTATGATCCTCTTTGATGGATGGCTGCACCCATACCTAGATCCATGTACATGATCATTCTCTGGATGGCTACGTCCATACCACAATTCATGTATCATTTGACAGAGTTCTTAGTTATGTATATGTATCTCTACTTGCTTGCAGGTTTTCGGATGAAAGACTACAGTTCCCTGCACTAATTCATAAAGAATTCCATCACTCACTCTCACTCAACCTTCACGCTTTAGGGGGCATCTATTACGCAACATTTGGTCACTATCCATGTACTCCCTATTCCTTGATATTGGAGGACCTCTATAGTGAACCCCACATGCTTTGTCGTCATGAAGAAACTCCCATTATGTCCCTCTTCATGAGCAATTCAATTCCCTTTTGCACTAATTCCCATAAAACTTTTGTTTTCCTAGTTTACAAGGCCAATGCTAATTGCCTTTGTCTCCCCCGTGCTGATGTGCAGAGATTAGCACTATCCCTAGCACCAACTGGAGTGACTGAACTGTGTTCTAGTCATGTCGGTCCTGTTATGGAAAGTTTTTTAAATTAAGAACCGAAGCTTCCAGCTCTAGAAGCTTTGTAATGGAAGTCTACCCTGAACAGCCAGTCCTTCCTTTCTATTATCCAGCAAAAAATGAAGAGACACAACCTACAACAGATCTGCTGTAATATCCTCTGTTTTCTCTCACAGTCTCACCTCTTTGTTTCTCGCACGGAGAATACACATCTATTACATAGCCTCAATACAATGCCCTAATACAAAGAGAGGGTTTTCCTTCTAGGGCAAAAAACCCTAAACTAAACATAAGTTCTATCGTCAGATCATCCGCCTAATGAATGGCCGAGATTGACTAGAAATTACTATACTTTTACAAGGCAATTTTACATCTGTTTTTAGCTTTAGAGGTACTGTAGCCGAAATCCCCACCAAGGGACCACTTGCCCCTAGATCCCCCAGCTGAGGGGGGATCACCCCCCCCGAACCCCCATAGGGGGACAAGTCCCACACCCCCACCCCCCCCCACATGGAGGGGTGTACAAACTTCCTGGGGTATACATCTGGCTGAAACAAAGACCTCTAAATAATCATGCTCCACACCTCACAATCTCCCACTTGGAGAATGATTGTAGCAACTCCACTACTAATTCATTTGTTGGAAAATGACTCCTCTTTAGACATGGTTGTTTCTCATCTTCATCATCATCCTTGAAGACCAATTGAAACTAAGCATATTCTCAGTTTCTCCTTGGTTAAAAATTTTGTTATGATATCTGCAGGATTCTAGCTAGTGTGTATCCTTTCCAGCTTCAACTCTCCATCTTCCAACACTGATCATATGAAATGTTACTTGAGCTATATGTGTTTAGTACTCGAATGAAATGCTGAGTTCTTTGCAAGATGAATGGCACTTTGGCTATCACTGCATAATGTGCCCATATCATGCTTCTTACCCAATTCATACATAAACCTTTGTAACCAAATCATTTCTTTACTAGCCTCTGTGGCAGCAACATACTCTGCTTCTGTTGTTGAAATTGCAACAACACTTTGGATTTTTGAAACCCAACTGAAAATTGTTCCACCTACAGTAAATACATATCCTATATTGCTCCTCCTGTTATCTCTGTCACCTGCCATATCTGCATCAACATATCCCTGTAGAGAAATTTTTGAACCACCAAAGCATAATGCTTGATTTGTGGTACCTTTCAAATATCTGAGAATCCATTGCACTACCATCCAATGTTTCTTTCCTGGATTTTTCATGTGCATGCTTACAACTCCTATTGCATGTGCAATATCAGGCCTTGTGCAGACCATTGCATACATTGCTTCCAAATCCTGATGCATATGGAACTCTAGACATATAATCCATGTCTATTGGGTCTTTGGGCACATTTCTTTACTAAGTTTGAAATGGCTAGTAAAAGGTTTACTAACTAGTTTCTCATTGTGCATATTAAATCTTTTCAACACCTTTTGTATGTACTCATTATGAGACAATGTTAATTTGTGATTTTTCTTGTCTCTAGTTATTCTCATACCAAGGATTTCTTTTGCAGCTCCCAAATCCTTCATTTCAAATGAATTTTCCAATTTTATTTTGAGCACATTTATTTCTTACATGTTAGACCTTGCAACAAGCATGTCATCCACATACAATAACAATATAATATAGCTGCCATCATTTTGCTTTTTCAGATAAACACAATGATCAGAGTGACATCTAGTATAACCTTTTTCAAACATAAACTTGTCAAATTTTAGATACCACTACGTTGGAGCATGTTTTAAGCCATACAAGCTCTTCTTCAACCTACGCACTAGTTTCTCCTTCCCTTTCACCTCATTTCCTTGTGGCTACTTCATATATATCTCTTCATCCAAATCCCCATGGAGAAAGGTTGTCTTTACATCTAACTCCTCAAGATGCAAATATTTAACTACTACTAGACTTAAAATAGTTCTAATTGAAGTCATTTTAACAACAGGAGAAAATATTTCAGTAGAATCAATACCTTTCTTCTGTGAAAATCCCTTCACCACATGTCTAGCTTTGTACCCTTGTTTTCCTCCATCTTCTTCCTTCAGCTTGTAAACCCATTTATTCTTGAATGTAGTTTTTCCTGCAGGAAACCTGACTAAGTCACAAGTCTGGTTATGCATTAAGGAGTCCATATCTTCTTCCATGGCTAGCGCCCACTTCTTACTACTTTCAACCTGCATTGCTTTTTCATAACATTCGGGTTCACCAGAATCAGTCAACAATAAATAATATAATGAAGGAGAGTATCATTCATAGGTTATACTTATCCTGGTAGATATTCTAACACCGCTTTCAGGTGTTTGGGGTGCCTATTGTTGTTGTGGTGGTTATTGTTGTTGTCATTGTTGATTATTATTATTTTCAGGCACCTTTACTTTTTTAGTGATCTCATCAAGAATTGTGTATTCCTTGTTTTCTTTGTCCCGTTTCTTTTCCTGAAACTGATTCTTACACAAGAAATTTTCATTGAAAATTATATCTCTGCTCCTAATGATTTTGTGATTTTCATAATCATATAAGAGATAACCAAAATCATTAACACCATATCCAATAATGGTACATTTCTTTGATTTTGCCTCAATCTTTGTTCTATTTTCTTTATTAATATGGATAAAGGCCTCACAACCAAAAGGCTTTAAAAAGGAGTAGTTTACCTTTTTACCTATCCATGCTTCCTCTGGAACACCACCATCTAAGGAACTTGAAGGCCCTATGTTTATTAAATAAACAACAGTATCTATAACATCTTCCCAAAATTGTAAAGGAAATCTTGCATGCAATCTCATGCACCTTGCACGCTCCATGATTGTTCTGTTCATCCTTTCTGACACACCATTTTCTTGTGGTGTTCTTGGAACTCTCTTCTCTCTGCGAATTCCATGCTCTAAACAATACCTATCAAACTCTTTGCTGCAATATTCACCTCCATTGTCTAATCTGAGACACTTCAATTTCTTTCCTATCTTAATCTCAACCAAAGCTTTCCATTTCTTGAAAGTATCAAATACATCATATTTATTCTAAATATAGTAAATCCAAGTTTTTCTAGTTTCATCATCAATAAAAGTAACATAATAACGAGAGCCACCGAGAGATGATACCTGAGAAGGTCCCCATACATCTATATGCACAAGCTCTAATTTTTCACTCTTTTTTTCTTTCCCAACTCTAAGAAATTTGACTCTCTTCTATTTTCCATAAATGCGATTCTCATAGAAGTCAAAATCAACATTCTTCAAACCTGACAACAAACTCCTTGAGTGAGTAATCTTCATCCCCTTCTCACTTGTGTGTTTGAGCCTATGATGCCATAATGTTGCATCTTCTCCTTTGGAAGTTAAAACATTAACATAGTTAGAAATACCATTGCATAAATACAATGTACCAACCTTTTCACATTTTGTTATTGCCAAGGCTCCTTTGGTGACCTTCCAAGCTTTATCTGTGAAAGATGTCACAACCTTCATCGCCTAACTGCCCTGTTGAAATCATATTTTTCTTCAGATCTGGAACATGCCTTACCTCCTTTAGTAGCAATTGGTTTACATTATGTTGTTTTACAGGAACCTTACCCATTCCAACAATTTTACATGGTTTATCATCACCCACACGGACTTGTCTAAAATCTCCTTGAACATAGTCATTAAAGTGTTCCTTATCAGGTGTGGCATGGAATGAGGCCCCTGAATCTGTCACACAGGAATCAGTAATATTTTCAAAATAAAGAATCAAAGAATCTTGTAACACCTCACCTGTCACATTTTCTTCATGATTTTTTTCTTGTTGTGCATCTCCTTCTTTTCCCTTCTGATATCTACAGTATTTCTTTAGGTGTCCTTTCTTTCCGCATTTCCAACACGCTATCCCTAATCTGGACTTGGATCTACGTTTCCTTGATATAGTGATATCCTGAGCTCTTTTATCTTTTCATTTTTCTTCATCTAGACTCTGCACTCAAAGCACTACCCGATGTCTCACCAGAGATTTTCTGTTGCATTTCCTCACTAAGGATAGCACCGACAATATTATCAAACTGTAAAATACTAGATCCAGAAGTAGAGTTACTAATGGCCATTACTAACCATTCCAACTTTCTAGCAATGAGCACAAGAATAACAGAGCTCTAGCTTCATCATCAAAGTTTACCCCTACAGAAATTAACTGACTTGTAACAGTATTAAAATCATTTAAATGGGCTGGAATAGATCCAGCTTCCGACACCTTCATATTAAATAACTGTTTCATAAGAAATACCTTGTTTGAGGTCGAGGGTTTTTCATATAGTTTCGCCAACGCCTTAATCAAACGCTCTGTCATTGTTTCCTTTGAAAAGTTGAAGGTGACTGACAATGTGAGGCACAACCGTACTGTTCCGAGTGCCTTTCTATCGAGAAGGTTCCATTTTTCATCTATCATACCCATTGGCATCTTTGTTTTTCCTGCAACTGATTCTTATACAGGACATTTTCATTGAATATTACATTTTTTCTCCTAATGATTTTGTGATTTTCATAATAATATAAGCGATAACCAAAATCATTAACACCATATCCCATAAAGGTACATTTCTTTGATTTTACCTCAAGCTTTTGTCTATTTTCTTTATTAATATGGAGAAAGGCCTCACAACCAAAAGGCTTTAAAAAGGAGTAGTTTACCCTTTTACCTATCCATGCTTCCTCTAGAACACCACCATCTAAGGAACTTGAAGGCGCTTTGTTTATTAGATAAACAACAGTATCTACAGCATCTACCCAAAATTGTAAAGGCAATCCTGCACGCAATCTCATGCACCTTGCACGCTCCATGATTGTTTTGTTCATACTTTCTGACACACCATTTTCTTGTGGTGTTCTTAGAACTGTCTTCTCTCTGTGAATTTCATGCTCTAAAAAATACCTATCAAACTCTTTGCTACAATATTCACCTCCATTGTCTGACCTAAGACACTTCAATTTCTTTCCTATCTCAATCTCAACCAAAGCTTTCCATTTCTTGAAAGTATCAACCACATCAGATTTATTCTGAATAAAATAATCCAAGTTTTTCTAGTTTCATCATCAATAAAAGTAACATAATAATGAGATCCACCAAGAGATGATACCTGAGCAGGTCCCCATACATCTGTATGCACAAGCTCTAATTTTTCGCTCTTCTTTTCTTTTCTAACTCTAAGAAATATGACTCTCTTTTCTTTTCCATAAATGCAATTCTCACAGAAGTCCAAATCAACATTCTTCAAAACCAACAACAGCTTCCTTGAGTGAAGAATGTTCATCCCTTTCTCACTCATGTGTTGGAGCCTATGATGCCATAATGCTGCATTTTCTCCTTTGGAAGTTAAAGCATTAACAGAGTTAGAAATACCATTGCATATACAATGTACCAACATTTTCACCTTTTTCTATTACCAGGTTTCTTTTGATGACCTTCCAAGCTTTATCTGTGAAAGTTGTCACACAACCTTCACTGCCTAACTGCCTTGTTGAAATCATATTTTTCTTCAGATCTAGGACATGCCTTACCTCGTTTAGCAGCCATTGGTTTCCATTCTGCCATTTTACAAGAACCTTACCCATTCCAACAATTTTACATGGTTTATCATCACCCAAATGGACTTGTCAAAAATCTCCTTGAACATAGTCATGAAAGTATTCCTTATTAGGTGTGGCATGGAATGAGGCCCCTGAATCTACCACCCAGGAATCAGTAATATTTTCAAAATAAAGAATCAAAGCATCTTGTAACACCTCACCTATCACATTTGCTTCATGATTGTTTTCTTGATGTGCATCTCCTTCTTTTCCCTTTCGAGATCTACAATCTTTCTTTAGGTGTCCTTTCTTTCACCATTTCTAGCACACTATCCCCGATCTGGACTTGGATATGCCTTTCCTTGATTTACTGCAATATCCTAAGCTCTTTTCTCTTTCCATTTTTCTTCCCCTTGACTCTGCACTCAAAGCATTACCCGATGTCTCACTGGAGCTTTTTCATCACATTTCCTCGCTAAGCATAGCACCGACAACATCAACAAACTTTAAAGTACTAGAGCCAGAAAAAAAGTTACTAATGGCCATTACTAAACCATTCCAACTTTCTAGCAGTGAGCACAAGAATAAGAGAGCTCTAACTTCATCATCAAAGTTTACCCCTACAGAAATTAACTGACTTGTAACAGTATTAAAATAATTTAAATGGTCTGCAACAGATCCACCTTCCGACATCTTCATATTAAATAACTATTTCATAAGAAATACCTTGTTTAAGGCCGAGGGTTTTTCATATAGTTTCACCAACACCTTAATCAAACACTCTGTCATTGTTTGCTTTGAAATGTTGAAGGTGACTGACGCTGCGAGGCACAACCTTACTGTTCCGAGTGCCTTTCTGTCGAGAAGGTTCCATTCTTCATCTGTCATACCCGTCATCATCTTTGTTTTTCTGCCTAATGGTAGGTACAGATATTTCTGATACAGATAATATTCCATCTGCATCTTCCATAGTGAGAATTTTTGTTCATTAAATTTCTCGACCTTAAACTTACCATCTTCCGCCATTTCTCCCGCTCGAACTAGGAACCCTTCTCTCCTGCAAGTTTTTCAGCCAAATAGACCTTCAGCTTTGATACTAGTTGTTAGAAAATTATATATTACAGAGCAATGGAACACATAAAATATTGAAAAAATATAAACACAGAAAACGCATAAAACAAGAGAGACATAGATATACGTATTTCACCCAGTTTGGTCTACGTCCACCCTGAACAACCAGCCTTTCCTTTCTATTATCTAGCAAAAGATAAAGAGACACAACCTACAACAAATCCACTATAATATCCTTTGTTTTCTCTCACAGTCTCACCTCTATGTTTCTGGCATGGTGAATACACATCTATTACATAGCCTCAATACAATGCCTTGATACAGAGAGAGGGGTTGCCTTGTAGGGCAAAAAACCCTAAACTAAACATAAGTTGTATTGTCAAATCATCCACCCAATGATGGCCCAGATTGATTATAGATTACAATACTTTTACAAGGCAATTTTACATTTGCTTTTAGCTTTGGGGGTGCTACCCCGAAAACCGCTGCTGTGGGATCGCTAGCCCTTGGACCCCCCAGTCGAGAGGGATCAGCCCCCTCGAACCCCCGTGGGGGGGACAAGTCCCCCCTGCACCCCCCTGCATGGAGGGGTGTACAAACTTCCTAGATATACATCTAGCTGAAACAAAGACCTCTAAATAATCTTTCTCCACATCCAACAATTTTGTGTTCCTATTAACCAACTATTGGTCTTCATTGTGTTAAAATATGGCATCACTCTTGACCCTCTCAAAGTTCAAGCCATTCTCTAACTTCCTCCTCCTCCCACCCTTCGCTAGTTATAAAGCATCCAAGGAAAATCCAACTTGTTTCATATGTTTATTCTTGATTATGCCACCACTACGCATGGATTTATTAGGATCCTTTGATCTACCATTCCATTTGTTTGGGATGACCAAGCTCAAAATGTTTTGATGCCCTCAAATGTGATCTTAACTTCCACTCCCTTGATTAGCCAACATAACTTTTAAATGGAATTCATATTGTATATCTCCACTTCCACCTATTTGGTTTCCAGAGTCTTAATCCAAGAATATGGTGTTGGAAATGAGAATTTCATTTATTATGTTAGTAAGAACCTTAAAAGTTCCCCATGTGTCCTACTCCCATGAAGAAAAGTTGGCACTGGTTGTTGTGTTGTCTATTAAAAAACTTCATCATTATATCATTACACATACCACCAAAGTTGTGACTAATTCCAACCCCATGGCTTCCATGTTGAGTCAATGGATTATTAATGGGAAGTACACCCGTTGGATCATTATTGTTGGCTTAGTGGGGCCTGACCTAGGTTTGGAATTGATTTAGCCAAGAAAATCCTAGTACTACTAGCCCTTTTGGTAATAGTTTGCAGAGCACGGACTAAGGTCTCACCCAAAGTAGTATGGGAGGGTGCTAGAACCAGGTTTCCACACCTTGGGTATTTCTGATATGTGGTGATTGGTACGCGATTCAACCTTCACGCTTATTGGGCTACGCGCACCAATGAGCCCTTTGTGTCCTTTGCATCGCTTTAGCCGCAATGTGACTAGTGTTATTGCCCAGATCTTCCTTACTTAGGTTATGTTTGCTAATTACTTAGAGGATTTTCATACGTAAGCATTTATATCAATGTTTACCAAGTGCGCGCATATAAATAAATAGATACAATTAACCCATAACATCAAAATACAGATCCATGAAATAGATGCACAATATGCCAAATCAAACTTATCTTTATTAATAATCATTTTCAAATTTAGTTCAATACAGACCCGACTCCACCCCGCACACTCAGCTGCAGGGGTCCACGCACTTAGTTACGGACTCTACTAGGCCTCTGCGTACTCAGCTACAGAGCCTCTACCTACTACTATGACCCAATACACTTTAGTTCCATTTCTTTCCTCTAACCATGCCTTCACATCTGTCAATTACTTTCTTACTTCCCCAAAACTAACTTTACACTTAGAGCCTCACTCTATTTATACAATCTCATGATCCGCGGACCATGGGTAGGCTGACACAACTTTACATTATTTTACAATTCTTAGGGTGAAAAACCCTATGACTCATGCTAAACATTCGCACTCCACGTCTGTACTTCGCGGAGTATTTACATTAAATTGACAACAACTCGTGCTTTAAGCCCAAAAACCTACTGCGGGGGATCCCATGCTCAACAATCCCCAAACGCAATCATCGTGTCTAGTCCTGAGTCACTGTGTGGCTATCCTGGCACAGAGACCTTCCAACTATGTCTGGGTTGCGTAAACGTTCGTAGTGCACTGCTTTGCTGTCTACTGGATCTACTCTACTCGCTCGGCTGAATGCTCACTCTCACGGTCAAATCCCTGTCTTAAATCATGCATCATTTTCATCTATGCGAGTTTTCCTTTGATGTCAGTCATGATGAGGAAGGCCTCATCAATCGAGGGTTGGACATGTGCCTTAAGTACTGCCTCTTTTCGGTGCATGATATCCACTTGTTCCTTCAATGCCTTCGCCTGTTGTAGCTTCACGAGCCACTAGGTCAGGACCACTATCTGCACCATCCCGCGCACACTATCATATTGCATTTAAAGGTCTCGCGCCTCTATTTCTAAGTGTTGTATGGTGGGGTCCTCCTATAGGGAAGTGAGGACCACGAAGGATTCTTCCAACATCATTGTACAAGTCTACATTGCCTGTCCTATTTCCTCCAACCCCTTTTGGATAGTGTCAGCACGTTGTTTTGCAAACTTTCAGGGGTGTTGATCATTGCTCCTTTAATCGCAGTTCAACAATTTGAAGTTTGAGATCCAATTGGATCCTCGTTGCTTCCTCCTTTGCCTTGCGGAATCCACTAGCCAATTTGTGAATCTGCACTCCTATTGGTAGGTCTGTCGCAATTTCTAGCTCTCACGCACGATGACATGCTTCCTCTACTATCTACTCTAGCTATTGATTCTGCGCTAATGCTTCATCATGTTTTAGGCTAAGCTACTCGATGTTGATTCACTATTCACTGAGAATTTGCACTGCGCGTCCTTCCCTAGCATAGAGTTCTGTTGTCACTCCCTCCTACAACTGGTATAATATATTCCACGAAAGGGCAACCAAGTTTAAGCCAAGTCCCTTGATCCGGCCTACCGTGACTCTGTCCTCCATGCTGTCCACTGTCAGTGCTCCTTTCGGTAGTGCAACGATGTTAGTCATTTTGGCCCATAGCAATTGCCCCGTTGCCAATGTACCTATGGCACTATAGACGGCTACTATTCCTTCCTGTGGGGGTTGCACCTGAAGTTGCTGTAGTTGCGCCTTGAGGGCCCCCAAGACATTCTGCTGCTCCATTATTGCTTCCTGGAGCACTTCCCTTGTGACCTCATGAACTATGTCGGTGATGTCATATAGGTCACCCTTTGTTAATGTAATAGGTTCACAATCTAGTTTGGAAGCCTTGGTCTTCTTCCGTGGCCCAGTTTGTTCCATACCATGCGGTCATTTTAGTTGTGTATATGTCGTGCTTGGGTTCATGCCTTCCATCATGTCTTTTGTCCCCTATCCTATGTTGAAAGTGTGCAACAAGAAATTCTTGTTGAGAATGAAACAAGATGATGGAGCTTAGTGGAAAGGAGTCGCCTTCACTAAGTGGTCCCACAGGCAAGTTTTGGCGGAAAGTCTATTTTTAGACTATGTCTATTTTAGACATATGGATCATGGTCTATGAGTTGCATGATGTTGTTTATGGATGATTGGTCATGTTGGGAAAAATAGATGGACTTCTATTTTTTGGATCACAGCAGTGTGATAAGAGTCTATTTTTAGACTGTTAGGTAAAAATAGAAATAGTCAAATATTATTAGCCCTTCGTAATATTTGGACTCTAAAATTTATCTTATTCTCTTAGAGCACTTCAGTTGGAGCTACAGATGTGGCACATGCAACTGCCTGAAGGAATCACGTGGTTACCTATGGGTTGACTGAGCTATTGCATGAGGGACTTTAGTTAGAACTCAAGTGGTTGAGTTCTCTGGAGTTAGATGAGTAGTTAATGGAGTTGTGTTCAGTTTGACTTAGTTGAACTAGTTGTATTTAGTCTAACTGGCCAATAGACTAAGTGATGAGTTGTGTGAATTAGTTGTTAATTAATTCACTAATTATTAACTCATAATTCAATTGAAGAATACATCATTTAACTTAGTGCATGGACAGTTCAGTGGAGACAAGTGTTAGAGGTAAGTGAAAGGGTGAGTTGTGACTATTAGTTGTGCATGAGATTTGCACATGCAATGGATTGAGTAATGCCAATGAGGCTAAGGTAAATTGTAGCTTGTGCTCACATGATTTTTCCAAGTAAATATGAGTTTTCTTGAGCCATTATCATTCATTCTCATGCAGGTATTGTGCAGTGGAGGCAGGAAAGCAGTGGAGGAGATTTGGAGATCAAATCTGAGCTAGTTTGTGTGTAACAGGTGCAGATAGTGTTGGATACTTGTGAAGAGTATTGTACTATGTACTGTTACATGTTATCAATCAATATAATATACAAATAGTTTGGGGTTTTTAGCGAGATGCTTTACCCAGTGAAATACTGTGTTGATATGTGTGATTGATGCTTCACTGTGTGCATGCAAATGTTTCTTAATACTACTAAATTGATGATCAATGTACAGGAGGTTATGTATTATGCATGTATTCAACAGTAGTGTATAATTAGGATAATCTCTGTGAATATGTGTCATATTATTCAAAATTTCTACATCCTGTGGTCAAGTCCTGGCCTCTTTCCTCCTGCGTCATGGTGGCCCTGGTTGCCGGTGCTGCTGCTACATTTTCAGTGGCCTTGGTCTGCTTTGTGGTGACCTTCTCTACCTCGCAGGAAGCCCTTACTTCCTTGGACAACTACTCGTTGCACTTCTATTGTGCCAACAACTTAGTGGCATCCTTCTATTTTTGTATCATTGTCTCATCACGCGCCATTAGATCCAGGGCACGCCACTCAGGTGGCCATGAGTCGAGAAAAGTGAAAACAACATCATCAATCATGATGAAAGGGAGTTTAGTCTAGTTCTACTCTGGATCCTTCCACACCTTGATATACACATTGTGCATATCCAACTTAAAGTTTGCAAAGCTTTTCAATCTGTCATACACCGTGGGGGATAGGCGTGACATTTTGTTGATCCACATTTGGATGCTTGCCTCCATGAGTATCCAGAAGATCTTGGTCTCATGGATTCGTGTGGTGTCCTTTGTCACCCAAAGCGACACGTACTTCTCTACCTTGGGTAGGTCTTGCTCAAGAGGAGGAAACTGACTATCCTCAAGCAATTCCCCTGAAACCAACAAGATGGATAAGAGAAACCACGCATAATGGAAGGTCTTATCTTACTCCTGGGCCTCCGTGCAATTCATCAGAAAATCTTTGCAGAGGAACTATGCCCATTTAAATTGTACCCCCTCTACGGATTGTTTGACTAGTGTGACGACCATCACTGGTACCTCATTGCCATGAAATTTTCTCATCACCTTCCCAGCTAGCAACTGGGTTGCTACACACACCCCTTTGTCTTGAATGCTATTGATTACGTAGCCTCTCAGCTTCTTTTCCAACTTGTATTTCTTCTTCATGGCCTTTGCAAGTGCCAAATCTCCGCTTTTGCCAGTTATTTCTATGGGGTCTGCTACCATATAGGGAAGCTGATAAATCCTATGAATAAGCACTGTCGTGATAGGAATAGGCTCCTCTAGCCACAAGTACCCATCGTGCACCAAGCAAAGCAGTTGCCTGATGACAAAGATTGTGATTGGTGCCAAGTGAAAGTGTGGAATCCATAGTAGGTGGAGTAGCTTAGCCTCATCCACACTATGCACCCATTTCTATGGCTTTAGTGCTCTAACTGACCCCTCCTTGTTTTGTTTAATGAGTTGTCTAGTCTTCCAATGTGGGAAATTTTCACTATCTACAAGGTCCCAATCTTCAAATTTCATTATGGGCATGTGGCCCAGAACTGATCCTTCAAACGAAATTCCATCTCAGAGAAGCGGGGTTTGGAGTGCACTCTTAACAACATCCAAATATTTGGGTACTTTCACTCTCCCTTTCCACGGGGGGACAAACTTTGGCAATTTTACTGCAACACACACTAGTTGAATGTCTTCCTCCATTTCTTCATTCACCTCGATTTCTTCTACGAACGCTTGGAGATCCTCCTCCTCGACATCTGTCTGAATATTAACAGTCTTTCCCTTGTCTTCCATAGACAGTTTACCGAACCATGGATTTCACGGAGACATACGAACTGGTCCTGCTAACTGTAGATCCTTTTTGGGCCTCGGCGTTCAGGGTGATTAGGAATTTCTGGTGCATACCCCACCAGTGGCATAGGTCTCTACATGGCTCCCTCGGTTGTTGACATCATTCTGTTGAGGAAATCCTGTGTCTCCTTCGGCAATGTCTCAAACACTAAACTTTCCCTTGAAGCTTCCAAATTCGTTAAGTCCATACCCAATTGATAGTGCAATAACTAAATTCTCAAAATGCCATGGGTTGTTCGGTGGAGAGCCACTTGTGATTTATAGGCCTTCTTGAATTCAAATTTGACCATTCCCCCCTTATTCATCTCATTAATGTGATATTGGCGGTAGATCCTCCCAAATCTAGTTCTTACTTTGTGTCTTAATTTCCCGCTGCCCACTCCTCATTGCCTTAAATTGGACATCTTGTCATGAACAATGACAATAACAGTCACTTCCCAACCTACCCACAAAGCAGCGCAGCCCCCTGTGCATGGACGTGGCCCATGTGACATATTGATCCTACACGCAACCTCCTTATCACGCAGCTCCCAAACAAACTCTTTTATAGTGCCACGCTCTCTTTCAACTGCTTGGAGCACTGAGACTATGCTTCCTACGGATAGTCAACTAGTTGCACTACTTATGCGAGGCTTCAATTCACCTTCCAGCCTAGTCTGCAGGCCCTCCTTAGTTACCCTCGTGTTGGTTAGCGCTTCGCATTCTTCCTTATGAGGTGCACTCCCCTGGTTAGTTTGTTTGATATGGTGTGGTCACAACAATGGTGTAGAGCTAGAAATTCTTGGCAACAATCTGCTAATGCAACGGCATGGCTACCCATATCTTGTCCTATCATTCTATCGATGCGACATGCTTGCACAATTTCAGTTTCCATTTTTTTGATTTCCGCATCCATTAACATGCTTTTCTACCTCAGTCATACTCGATCTTCTTTGAGTTCGTGAAGCTCAAGGTTCCCTCGCCAAATGGTTTTTTGAATCTGCATATGTTCGTCCTTGTGTGGCTGCACAATTCCTTCATCCTGGTCCTCATGTGTTGTCCCAATTGTGGGAGCTATTGTGTGAGGATTCCTTTCCTCCAAAACTATGGACTCAAGTCTGCTTGTCGCCTTCGGAATCATTTCCACGCTCAGGTTTTTGTACATGGCCCTATAAGCCCATCGGACTACTGGTACGCATAGGTCCCAATTGGTTCGGCTCACCTAGTGGACCCTATTTCAGGGCTTTGCATACCTTCTTGAATGATTTTACATGGAACATTTGTGGTGCGTGTCATTTTTCCTGCGGCTGCGTCCTGTTCTGATTTTCTATCCTTAGTTTGGGATGTGTTCGCATAGACTGCATAGCACACATCTGTACCCATCGACACAGGTGGGTGTGCAAGCTGATTTGTCCTGGCTGCTTGACTTTTGTTTGAGGCTGGGGGATTCCAGACCGTAGGTGTATCATCCTTCTGCATCCATGCTAGTCCTCAAAATTTCCTTGATGTGTTCCCCACCAGCGTCCAGGTGTTTCATGCAGTGCCCAATTCAACGTGTTGAACCACTGTTGTTCAGGTACCATGTCTTCAAATTTTCACAGGAATTTATCCAATGCTATCAACCCATCATATATCGGTAGTTCCCTTTCCTTTTTTGTCATGCAACGCAATGATCTAACCATCATGTTGCGATTCAGCATTGTCACTTCGTGCAACTGATTCTGCCAGTGCTCTACTTCTTCGTCTAAATCCGACGTGCAGGAGCTTTTGCATTCCCATAAAATTCTCCCATCTCCAAATGGATTTAGCTGATCCTGGTCTCATGCAGTTATCTTGTAAACACAATCCAGCTCATCGTCACTTCCCTTGTCGCGCACTAGTTCAGTGTAGCGGGCCCCTTCGTCTGGGTCCAGTGGGACTACTACACATAATGACTTTTTCTCGAATATCATCTTCTCCTTCTTCAAATTGGTGACTTCATTGATATCAGTGGCCTAGTCTATTCGTAACAATATGGGATAGGGATTACCGTCATTGACAATCTCTATCACTTCAAAATCTGTCGGTGTGCTCATGCCTTCAAGATCAATTGTTACCCCTTGCAACCTCCCCATGGGAAAAATCTTCTATTGGTTCACCATCCGTAATTGAATAGGGGACCTGTTGGTCATGGGATCCCCCGCAACATGTTTTGGGGCTTGAAGCCCACGTTTTTGTCAATGTAATGAAAAGACTCCTTGAAGTATGGACACGGAGCATGAAAGCCTAGGATGAGTCATAGGGTTGTCCACCCTAAGAATTGTAAAATAATCTAAAGTTGTGTCGGCCTACCCATGGTCTGCGGACCATGGGATTGTATAAATAGAGTGAGGCTCCAAGTGTAAAGTTAGATTTTTTGCAAGTAATAAAGGAATAGACTGATGCGAAGGCATGGTTAGAGGATAGAAGTGGAACTAAAGTGTATTGGGTCATAGTAGTAGGTAGATGCTCTACAACTGAGTGGGCAGAGGCCTAGTAGAGTCTACAGCTGAGTGCGTAGGACACAGTCAGTTCTGTATTTAACTAAACTTGAAAAAGATTATTAATAAAGATAAGTTGGATTTGACATATTGTGCATCTTTTTCATGTATCTGTATTTTGATGTTATGTGTTAATAGTATCTATTTATTTATATGCACGCACTTGGTAAACATTGGTATGAATGATTATGTATGAAAATCCTCTAAGTAATAATCAAACATAACCTAAGTAAAGAAGATTTGGGTAATTAACATTTGTCGTGCTACGACTAGAGCTACGCGAAGGACGCAAAGGGCTCACTGTTGCGCGTAGCCCAGTAAGCTTGAAGGTTGAATTGCGTACTAATCACCACATATCAGACATCTCCTGGGTGTGGAAACCTGGTACTAGCACCCTCCCATACTACTTTGGGTGAGATCTCAGTGTGCGCTCCACGGGCTGTTGCCAAAAGGGCTAGTAGTATAGGGATTTGCTTAGCTAAAGCACTTCCGAACCTAGGTCAGGCCCCACTAAGCCAACAAATGGTTCCATTGCCGGGACCGGGATCTACATAAGGGATGTTTGATGTCATGCCACTGGAACCCAACAAAGAAGGAAATTGAAGAGTGGTTGGATAAGAAGATTCACGAGTTCATGTCACAGGAAAACAAAACCCCGCAAGTATCTGAGAAAAGGTGGATGGATCGCTACATGTATGTAGAAATCCATGAGATTTTCTTTGCATCCTTTCTATCTAAGCTATATGAGTGGATCACAAGGTTAGCCAATAGTTAGGGGAGGTGTAGGCTCGACAAACCGATAATGTAGACTCCAGAGCTAGTGTGCAGACTAGAAGTCTTAGAGGATAAGATAACATGAGCTGTGGACCACTACCTCAACTGAATAATAGGAGGATTTCTCACAAATTTCGTGGTGGACACAATCTTTAGTTACAGTGAGGCAGAACAACATTTTCTCAAGGGACCATGAGGTAAGTATATTAAATCTTTTAATACCTGGATTAAGATGCTCTTATGTGAAAAGTGGGTTATGTGAATAAATTAGTGTTTGGGACTACGCAGAGCAGAAGAATCTACAAAAGAAAAAGTAGTGAAGAATTAGAAAAAAATCCCTTAATTTCACCCTTGAGGGAGAGTGAGGATGAGCTTGCAAAAGTTTCTCCAAGAAGTGCGATCAGTTTGATAAGGCAGTGAATTCTGTGGTTACCTCCACCCACCCTACCACCTGCTTCACCTCCCTCACCTCCATCCCCACCGACTCCTCCTCGACCACCTCCATAGTTCGGTATGGCGAGCGTGATCAAATTACTGGTATTCAATGGAGTAGGGAATGAGGATCTGGACCAATTCTGGTCCATGGTAAGAGAAGTATGGGAAGCACAAGGTGTCATGGATGACAATATTAAGAAGGCTACATTAGTAAGTGCGTTGCAGGATTGCACATTGACTTGGTACATCAAGGACTCTAATGACCACCCAAATGCAGGGATAAAAGAGATCCAAAATGCATTGAACAAAGAATTTAGCAAGCCTAAATTAGAGATGCAGTCAATCATTGGGTTTAAAGGGATCGCGATGCTTGAAGGCGAGACTCCCTAGGATCTGGACCAAAGGCTGAAAAGTACGATCCGCAAGGCAAATATGATGCTAACAGATGCACAACATCACACATGGTTTGTAGAATCTCTGAGACCACACTTGAGGACAGTTTTGTCACAACAGAAACTTTCTACCTAGGCTGAAGCATTGGAGATGGCGATGAGATTACATGAGACCCCGATACAAGAACCTGGGCTTGGAGTTCAGCAAATCCACGTGCAACTACAAAATCCATGTTTGAAAATGCAAAGCTTGAAGCAGGATAGGGCTCCATGGCCATAGGTGCGTGAGGAAGTATGATGCATAAAATATGAAGGCCAAGGCCATGACAAGGATCATTGTCTAGTGTTTGTGAACTAATTGGCAGGAGGGGGGCCAATACCATTGAGACCAGAGGCACAGGCAGAGCTGAGTGTAACACTGACATTATGGTGCATGATCTATCAGATAGGAGGAAAACACACGACGTATAACTGTCATTTGTTACAGAAGTATACACCAACACCCCAGTAACTGTTTTGTAATTTTTGTAGGTTGGTAGGCCATAATGAGCGCACTTCTCGCAACTACGAGTTAATAATGGATTGGACCCCAGCCTATAGAATGTAGACAGAAATGCGAGCCCTTGACCTAGCTGTGGGGATGGCGTGTTCTGGATTTCAGGGGCGAGGTCAAGGACGAGGAGGAATAGGACCAAGAAGGGGCCACAGAAAATTAATTTTTTACAATTGCGAAGGACCAGGGCACTATGTCCATGATTGTACCAACCGCATGAGGATATCTTGTTTGTACTATGCTTAGTTTGATTATGAATTAATATATTGTCCTATGTTGATCACACACATGTGCGAAATAGGGGTTTTTCAGCCTCCTCTGACTCAGAATATACAAATGATAAGGTCTGAACCATGTGAAGAAGACCCGAATGTGAACATGATGCTCAGAAGTGGTGCGACTGTAGGGGAGGATAAGGGGAAGTAGCACAAGGAAGATACATGGGTTCACAAGGCTCCTACAAAGGAACCTGAGTTTGACTTAGAACATGCAAAGGAGATGTTCATGGAAGCTAAGAAGAGCTTCATGGAGGCCTCTACTTCAGGTAGTAAGGATCAACTAGAGCTAGGGATGGATCTTTCTATGCTTACTACCTTTTAGAGACATGCATGAAACTGTTGCACGACAACAAGGTAGTTAAGGGACTATAGGAGCTAATCACTAGGTTCGTGGGGTTAGAAGAATCAGGCATAGTCCAGAAATTGGGGAGACACGCATTGCACACTAGAAGGGAGATGAGGTTGACTACGCAGATTGGTGAGTATGAAATGGATCAGGTAATCCTAGACCTAGGTTTAGACACAAATGTATTACTAAAGAAAACATGGGAACACATGGGTAGGCCCGCATTACAGTGGTCCCCTATTCAATTACGAATGGCAAACCAATAGAATATTTTGCTCATGTGGAGGTTGCAAGGGGTAACAATTTATATTGAAGGCGCGAGCACACAGATCGATTTTGAAGTGATAGAGATTGTCGATGACAACAATCCCTATCTCGCGTTGTTAGGAATAGACTGGACCATCGATATGAATAGAGTCGTCAATCTAAAGAAGCAGAAGATGATATTCAAGAAAATGTCACTACGCGTAGTAGTCCCACTGGACCCAACTGAAGGAGCGCACTACACTGAACCAGTGCGCGACGATGAACTAGATTGTATTTACAAGATAACTACGTGAGACTAGGATCAGGTGAATCCAATTGTAGATGGGAGAATCTCATGGGAGCGCAAAAGTTCCTGCACTTTGGATTCAGACGAAGAAGTAGAGCACCGACAGAATTGGTTGCACGAAGTGACAGCTCTAAATTACAAGATGATGGTTAGATCACTCTGTTGCATGACAAAAAAGGCACAAGAGCTACTGACATATCATGGACTGAAAACAGTGGATGAATTCCTGAGAAAATTTGAAACCGTAGTACCAGAATAGCAGTGGTTCAATGTGTTGAAGTGGGCATTGTGCGCAAGACCCACATGATGGTGGGGTACCCATCAAGGAAATTTTGAAGACTAGCGTGGATGTAGAAGGATGATGCACCTATGATTTGGAAGCCCCCAGTTTCAAACTAGAGTTAGGTAGCTAGGATAGAGCAGCTTGCGCGCACACTTGTGTCAATGGGTACAGACATGTGTTGTGCAGTCCACACAAACACATCCCAAACTAAGAATCGGAAATTGTAATAGGACGCAGCAATAAAAATGACACAGAGCACAACCATTCCATGTAGAATCATTCAAGAGGGTATGTGGAATCCTGAATAGGGTTTACTAGGTAAGACAAACTGATTGGGACCTACGTGTACTAGCAGTCTGATGGACCTATAGGGCCATGCAAAAAAACCTTAAAATGGAAATGATTTCGAAGATGATGATAAGAGTTGAGGCCATAGTTTTGGGGGAAAGGAATCCTCACACAATAGCTCCCATAATTGGGACAACACACAAGGACCAGGACGAAGGAATTATGTAGCCACGCAAGGACAAATATATGTAGATTCAGAAAGAAATTCGGTGAGGGAACCTTAAGCTTTGTGAACTCAAAGAGGATCGAGTATGACTGAGGCAGAAAAGAATGTTAATGGATACGGAAATTAAAAAAACTAGAAACCGAAATCACACAAGCATGTCATGTCGATAGAATGACAGGATAAGATATGGGCAGCCATAACACTGCATTAAAAGATTGTTGCCGACAATTTGTGGCTCTCCTACCATGGCTGCAACCACACCTTACCAAACAGGGTAACCACGGGAGCACACTGCATGAGGAGGAATGCACAGCCATGACTGTCACAAGGGTAATTGAGGGGTACTCACAGACTAGGCTGGAAGGTGAATTGAAGCCTTGCATAGGTGGTGTAACCACTTAATTATTCGTAGGAAGCACAGTCTCAGTGATCCAAATAGTTGAAAGAGAGTGTGGGACTATAAGAGAGTTTGTATGAGAGCTGCATGATAAGGAGGTTGCACGCAGGATCAGTGTGTCACAAGGGTCACGCCCACACATAGGGGGTTGCGCTGCCACATGGGTAGGCTGGGAAGTGCCCGTTGGTTTCACTATTCATGACAAGAGGTTCAATTTAAGGCAAAAAGGAGTGGGTGATGTGCAATTAAGACATGAATTAAGACCTAGATTTCAGACAATCTGTTTCCAAGAAGGCATTGATGGCTCAGAAGTAGGGGGAATGGTCGAATTCAAATTGAAACAATACTATAAAATCCCCGGGGCTAGCCTTGAGGCAACACTTAGTTGTGCGATAATTGAGCAGTTACAGAGCAATGAGTGTCGCATACTCTTACCACCTTCGACTATAGACATGATGACTACTACTAGAACAAGAGTTCAATTCACTGAAGATACCACAGAGCCCCATATGACCCATGAGGTGCTTGGAGAGGTGATAATTACACCAGAAGTTCCAAGATCACCATGAATTCCACGGCCGTAGAAAGATAAGTAAACTATGGGGCCAATCTGTGTATCCCCAAGAAACCCACGGTTTGGTAAATTGTCAATGGTTGAGAAGGGAAAAGCTATCACCATTGAAACAGATGAGGAGGAGGACTACTTGCAAGCTCTGATCGCTCAAATTGAGGCACAAGATGATGAGGTAGAGGATGTATCAAAAATGCCTTCCATTGCAAAGTTACCTCCATACGTCCCCGTGTCGAAGGGGAAAACCAAGATACCAAAGGATCTGGAGGCCACGAAGAGTGTGCTCCAGACCCTGCTCCTCCCCAATGGTATAAGGTTTGAAGGTCAACCATTGGGATGAATAACTACAATGAAGTTCAAGTATTGGGACTTCACAGATAGCAAGAAGTTCCCACACCTGTCTGCAAAGACATTAATAAAGTAGAAATGGTTGCGCGGTGTGGAGAAGGCTGGGTTACTCCATTTGCGATGGATGCCCCACTACCACCGCATGCCCATCACCATTTTCATCATCAGGCAGCTGTTTTTCTTGGTGCATGATGGGTATCTCTGGCTGGAGGAGCCTATCCCCATCACAGTTGACCTAATTCACTAAATTTCTCGACTGCCATTCAAAGGACACAACCCCACGACCATAACAGGGAAAAGCAACAACTTGGCCCTTACAGAAGTTATGAAGGCCAAGTATAAACTAGAGAAGAAAAAGCCAGGGTACGCAATAGCAAGCATTAAGGACAAAGAGGTGTGCATAGCCACCTAGCTGCTGGCTGGCATGCTAATGAGGAAATGTCGCACCGATGAAGTACCAGCATCTATGATTGTGTTGGTAGAGCAGTGCACAAAGGGGATCCAATTAAACTGGGTGCAGTTCCTCGGTGATGAGTTTTCGACGAGTTGCAGGGAGGTCCAAGAGTAGGGTAAGAACTTCCATTATGCATGGTTGCTCTTATCTATCCTATTGGTTGCAGGAGAGCTACTAAAAGACAACCAGTTTCCCACTATTGAGGGTGATCTGCCCGAAGCCGTGAGGTACACCTTGCTATGGGCTACAAAAGACTTGAAGAGGATTCACAAGATGAAAGTGTTCAAGGTGTTCATGGAGGCGAGCATCCAAATTTGGATCAACCAAGGGTCATGCCTGTCTCCTACGGTTCATAACATCTTACAAAGCATGACAGAGTTCAAGGAGGATATGCATAACCTATTTATCTGGGAGTGCAAGGATCCAACACAGAAATGGGTGAAAATTTCGGTCATCGCAATAGATGATGTGATCTTCATAGTAATGGAATCATGGCCTCTGGAGTGGCATGCCCTAGATGTGGCAGAAATGGAAAAGGCCATAGTCGAGCAAAGAAAGAATGACACTAAGCTGCACATCACACAACTAGCTAAAAAGAGGCGTCGGGAACAAGAAGTAGCCACACAACAGAAGGCAGTTGATGCAGCAGTAACAACGTAGATGGAAAAAACCACAACAACACCAACCAGAGAGCCTAAGGAGGGCTAGGAGATGTCCACAGGGCAGGAGACCGAGGAAGTGGACAGGGCAGAAGAACGCGTGGACCCTAGTTCCACATCAAACCAACTCAAGCGACCACTTGACCCTAAGGAAACAACTCGTAGGAAGAGGGTAGAAGTGACAAAGACATCCATCGACCCAATCATGCTCACAGAAGGTGATCTATTTGACATCAACAAAATGATTTGTGAGGTCACGAAGGATGTGCTCTAGGAATTGAGGATGGAGAACAACATCGTGTTGGGGGCGCTCAGCGCACAATTACAAGTCTTATAGGTATAGCCCCCCCAAACAGTTACAATGGCTCAGTACGTCACAACAGGAACTGTCGAGGCTGAATAGATGCTACGCACCCATATGGACAACCCTTTCATATTGCCCGAAGGTGCGCTAGTAGCAGGAAGTGAGGGTGACTGGGCTACAATGAGCAGAATGAAAGGCATCGGCTTGAACTTGGCTACCATGGCATGAGAAATTCTATACCAACTACAGGATGCGGTCATCACAGAGCTTCACACTGGGGAAGGCCATGTGATCTAGGTCCTGAATGAGCAGAAAACCACCACAGACCAGCTCAGCCTTCAGCATGATGAGTTGGTTGTGCAGACTCATGGACTAGAGTAGGCAATAGAGGATGCATGTAGGAGCGTCATAGAGTTGGCCGTGTCGATAGAGCTACTAGTAGTAGAAAGGGTTTATAGATTGGCAGTCAGAGTCTGTGAGGCCAAGGAAGAAACGACAAAGGTTCAGTTGGAGCTAAACCTACAAATTGCCAAGCTGCGATGGAAGGTGTAGCCCTCCACACCCCGAGAAGTCAGAAAGTAGCATGCCCACACTGTCCAGATGGGGTTGGATAAAATTGGCCAAGCAACACAGGATTGCATCGAGATGTTGCAACAAGCACTAACCATGCTTACGCACCTGCAGGATGACCCGAATCTACAGTGCCTAGAAATCAAGGCACACAAGTTGCAGCAGGAGTATGATAGTGTCTGGGGCAATGTGCAGACCATTGTCCTCACTCAACAACTCGCCAGACTACAATAGGCAAGGGAATTGAAGGGCCAATTAGATGTTGCATGCCAAAAAGAAGCCCTGCTTAAAGCATGCAGCCAACCATGGATCGATGAAGCATTCACAATTATAGCTACCATTGAAGGGAAGTTGGCACAAATGCAGGAACTTTATGTGGTTGGCGAGGAATGTGACCCTACTCATGAAGGTTCAGAGCTACGTGTGCAACAAGTACAGCAGACATCCGAACAGTGTGCTACGGGAGACCTACTGGATGGGCTTTGCCCAAAGATCACCGTATAACCAGAGTGAGTCAGGAAGAGTCATGATGATTGTGTTCGGGGCTTTTTGGGCATGGGATCCCCTGTAGCAGGTTTTTGGGCTTAAAGCCTGAGTTTTTATCAATGTAATGAAAATACTCTGCGAAGTACGGATGCAGAGCACAAAACTCTAGGATGAGTCATAGGGTTGTCCGCCCTAAGAATTGCAAAATAATGTAAAGTTGTGTCAGCCTACCCATGGTCTGTAGACCATGGGATTATATAAATAGAGCAAGTCTCTAAGTGTAAAGTTAGCTTTTTGGCAAGTAAGAAAAGAATAGACAGATGCGAAGGCATGGTTAGAGGATAGAAGTGGAACTGAAGTGTATTGGGGGATAGTAGTAGGTAGACGCTCTGTGGCTGAGTGCATAGAGGCCTAGTGGAGTCCGTAGCTGAGTGCACAAGATGGAGCTGGGTCTGTATTGAATTGAACTTGGAAAGGATTATTAATAAAGATAAGTTGGATTCGACATATTGTGCATCTATTTCGTGGATCTGTATTTTGATGTTATGTGTTAATTGTACCTATTTATTTATATGTGTGCACTTGGTAAACATTGATATGAATGCTTATGTATGAAAATCCTCTAAGTAATTAGCGAATAGAACCTAAGTAAGGAAGATTTGGGTAATTAACACTGGTCGCGCTACGGCTAGAGTTACGCGAAGGACGCAAAGGGATCATTGGTGTGCGTAGCCTAGTAAGCACAAAGGTTGAATTGTATACTAATCACCAAATATCAGACATCCCTAGGGTACAGAAACCTAGTTCTAGCACCATCCCATACTACTTCGGGTGATACCTTAGTCCGCACACCATAGGCTATTGCTTAAAGGACCAATAGTACTGAGATTTTCTTGGATAAATCACTTCCAAACCTGTGTCAAGCCCCACTAAGCCAACAGGACCACTATAATGCAAGCCTTCCCATACGTTCCCATGTTCTTTGGTAATACATTCACATCTGAACCTAGGTCTAGGATTACCTGATCCATTTCATACTCACCAATCTACACAGTCAACCTCATCTCCCTTCTAGTGCGTAATGCATGTTTCCCCAATTTCTGGACTATGTGAGGTTCTCCTGACCCTGTGCACCTAGTGATCAGCTCCTGTAGTCCCTTAACTACCTTATTGTCATGCAACAATTTTGTGCATGTCCCTAGAAACGTAGTAAGCATAGAAGGATCCATCCCTGGCTTCGGTTGATCCTTACTACCTAAAGTGGAGGCCTCCGCAAAGCTCTTCTTAACTTTCATGGACATCTCCTTTGCATGTTCTAAGTCAAACTCATGTTCCTTTGTAGGAGCTTTGTGAACCCATGTATCTTCCTCAGGTTGCTTCCCCTTATCCTCCCCCATGGTTGCACCATTTCTGAGCATCATGTTCACATTGGGGTCTTCTTTGTGCAATTTAGACCTCATCATTTGTATATTCTGAGTAGGAGGAGGCTGGAATATCCTTTTTCATGCATCTGTGTGATCAACGTAGGGAAATCTATTGTTTCATGATCGAACTGAGCACAATACAAATAGGATATCCTTGTTGGGTTAGTACAATCATAGGCATAATGCCCTGGTCCTCTACAATTGTAACAAATTAACTGTTCATGGCCCTTCCTGGTCCCATTCCTCCTCGTCCTCGACCTTGTCCCTGAAATCCAATGCGTGCCATCCCCACAGTTGGGTCGAGTGCTTGTTTTTTCATCTGCATTCTATAGGTTGGGCTCTGATCCATCATTAACTCATAGTTGTGACAAGTGCACTCGTCATGGCCTACCAACCTACAGAAATTACAAAACAACTGTTGGGGAGTCTGCAGATACTTTTGCAACAAATGACAATTATCCATTGTGTGTTTTTCTCCTATCTGATAAATCATGCACCATAATGCGGGTGTCACACTCGGCCCTGCTTGTGCCTTTGGTATCAATGGCATTGGCCCCCCTGCTGCCATGTAGTTCGTAAACATTAGACAATGATCCTTGTCATGGCCTTGGCCTTTGCATTTTATGCACCATACTTCCTCATGTGCCTCTGGCCATGGTGCCCTATCCTGCTTCAAACTTTTCATTTCCAGGCATAGATTCTGTAGTTGCACGTGGATTTGTTGGACTCCCAACCCAGGGTCTTATATCGAGGTCTCATGCAACCTCATCGCCATCTCCAATGCTTTGGCCTGGGTAGAAAGTTTCTGTTGTGACAACATTGTTCTCAAGTGTGGTGTTAGAGATGCTACAAACCATACATGATTCTATGCATCTGTTAGCATCATATTGGCTTCACAGACCGTACTCTTCATCCTTTGGTCAAGATCCCAGGGGTTCTTGCCTGGATGCATCATGATCTCTTTAAACCCAATGATTGACTACATCTCTGATTTAGGCCTGCTAAATTCTCTATTCAACACATTTTGGATCTCTGTTGTCCCTGTGTTTGGATGGTTGTTAGTGTGCTTGATGTACCATGATAATGCAAGATCCTATAGTGCACTCACCAATGAAGCCTTCTTAATATTGTCATCCGTGACACCTTGTGCTTCACATACTGCTCTTACCACGAACCAGAATTGGTCCAGATCCTCATTCCCTACTCCTTTGAATACCAGTAGTTTGATCGTGCTCACCATACTAAACTGTGGAGGTGGTGGAGGCGGAGTGGGTGGGGATGGAGGTGAGGGAGGTGAAGCAGATGGTGGGGTAGGTGGAGGTAGCTACGGAATCCTCTGCCTTATCAAACTGCCCACACTTCTCGGAGAAACTTTCGTGAGCTTGTCCTCACTCTCCCATGAGGATGAAAGTAAGGGACTGTTTTCTAATTCTTCACTACTTCCACTTTTGTAGATTCTTCCACTCCACGTAGTCCTAAAAATTAATTTATTCACATAGTCTGCTTTTCACATAAGAGCATCTTAATCCAAGCATTCAAGGATTTAATATACTTACCTCACGGTCCCTTGAGAAAAGGTCATTCTGCCTTGTTGTAACTGACGGTTGTGTCCACCGCAAACTCAGTGATAAACCCTCCTATTATTCGGTTGAGCCAATGGTCCATAGATTGCCCTATCTTATCCTCTAAGGCTTCTAGTCTGCTCACTATTTCCAAAGTCCACACTATTCGCTAGTCGAGCCTACACCTCCCCTCATTGTTGGCTAATCTCACGATTCACTCATATAGCTTAGATGGAAAGGATGCAAAGAAAATCTCGTGGATTTTTGTATACACGTAGCGATCCAGCCACCTTTTCTCAGATACTTGTGCAGTTATGTTTTCTTGTGCCACAAACTCAGGAATCTTCTTATCCAGCCACTCTTCAATTTCCTTCTTTGTTGGGTTCCAGTGGCATGAAATCAAACATCCCTTATGCAGATCCTGGTCTCAGCAACAAAACCATATGTTGGCTTAGTGGGGCCTGACCTAGGTTCAGAAGTGATTTAGCCAAGAAAAACTCAGTACTACTGGCCCTTTCAACAATAATCTGTGGAGTGCAAGCTAAGGTCTCACTCGAAGTAGTATGGGAGGGTGCTAGAACCAGGTTTCCGCACCTTGGGGATGTCTAATATGTGGTCATTGGTACGTGACACAACCTTTGCGCTTACTGGGCTACACACACCAGCAAGCCCTTTGCGTCCCTTGCGCAGCTCTAGCCACAATGTGACCAGTGTTAATTACCCAAATCTTCCTTACTTAGGTTCTGTTTTCTAATTACTTAGAGGATTTTCATACATAAGCATTTATATCAACGTTTACCAAGTGCGCGCATATAAATAAATAAATACAATTAACCCATAACATCAAAATACAAATCCACGAAATAGATGCACAATATGCCAAATCAAACTTATCTTTATTAATAATCCTTTTCAAATTCAGTTCAATACATACCTGACTCCACCCTGCGAACTCAGCAACAGGGGTCTGCACACTCAGTTGCAGACTCTACTAGGCCTCTGTACACTCAGCTGCAGAGCCTCTACCTACAACTATGACCCAATACACTTCAGTTCCACTTCTATCCTCTAACCATGCCTTCAGATCTGTTTATTACTTTCTTACTTCCCCAAAACTAACTTTACACTTAGAGCCTCACTATATTTATACAATCCCATGGTCCGCAGACCATGGGTAGGCCGACAAAAATTTACATTATTTTACAATTCTTAGGGCAGAAAACCATATGACTCATCCTAGACTTTTGCACTCTGCATCCATACTTCATGGAGCCTTTACATTACATTGAAAATAACTTGGGCTTTCAGCCCCAAAACCTGATATGGGGGATCCCATGCCCAACGATTATCCTCAAAGAATTTGATCTATAATTTGTCACACCCAAAAATAATAAAGGTTTAGTCCTTTTTGAAATTATTTTTGAATTTCCTACTAGTGCGCCAAATCCGGTGGTTAATGATGATTTTCCAGACAAACACTTTTTCGCTAAAACCTCAAATGATCCTTGGTATGTTGGCATCCTTACTTATTTACGAACCCATAAATTCACCCCCGTGTCACTTGTGATAATCAACAACATATTTTACATGAAGCCCCTCGCTATATCCTACTCGGTGATGATATTCATCATCTTGGTGTTGATGCCATCTTTCGTCATTGTATCACCCATGCAGAAGCTGAGAAAGTGATCAATGCTTGTCATGGTGGCATGTGTGGTGGTCATCTATTTGGAATGGTAACTACTGAAAAAATTAGGCGCGATGGATATTTTCTGCCTTCTCTCGTCATCGATTGCATTGAGGTAGTCAAATTGTGTCCCAATTGCCAATTATACACCCCTAAGGCTCGAGATCCACCTACTACCCTTGATCCTGTCATCACAACCAGTCCTTTTTGTAAATGGGCTATTGACTTTATGAACTATCGACCTCCATCTGCTAATAACCATAAGTATGTTATCGTAACCATCACTATTTCACAAAATGGCTTGAAGCCATCCCCATGTTCAATAACACCGCAACTAATGTAGCCATGATCTTCTTTAACCATGTAATAGTTCAATTTGGGGTTCTGAAGAAATTGGTTTCCAACCATTGCTGAAACTTTAAAGATGAGATCTGGCATGAACTATCCTCGCTATTGGGATTTGAACACCAATATTCATTCTATTATTACCCCCAAGGAAATGGCCAAGTTGAAGCTGTCAATAAATTTCTTAAAACTATGGTTTAGCGGATGGTTAATAAACAAAATAAAAATTGGCACCTTATTCTCTTCCCTGCATTGTGGGCCTATAGGACCTCTATAAAAACTACCATCAGTTTATGGTTTATGCCTTTCCACATTGTTTTTGGATAGGATACAGTCTTACCAATCGAGTGTGAAATACACTCCCTCAACCTTGCTATCAAACTCCTCCTAGACACCCAACCTTTAGAACAAATACACATCATTCTTGACTGCACCAATGAATAACAATGTGTTGCAATGTAAACCATTGAATCAGCTAAAAAGTGCACCAAAGCTCGATATGAAAAGAAATTACACCCTTGTACCATTCATGAAGAAGACCATGTTCTCGTATAAGACCAAGATCATGATGTTCTCAAGCATGGGAAGTTTGAACCATTATGGATAGGTCCTTACATCATCTATAATTGATTAGGAAAAGGGTCATACCTTTTAGAAAGTCCAGAAGGCGAAATTATTCCTAACCCTTATAATGCACTTTACTTGAAGAAATTTTACCCATAACATTTCCCATCAAAATGTTTGTCCTTTTTTCTTTTTGCATTTAGGTAGCTTGCATTCCCCATCATCTCATTCATTGTATTCTTGTGTCTTTCAGATGGATCCATCAGCCACATCACATATCAATTATGCCAATTGTGTGAGTTGCTTCTCTAGGAATCTAGCCTCCGAAACATGGGCCATTTCACCTCTCTTATTTTGTTAGTTCACTCAAACAATGTCTACATTGGATATTCCATCAGTAACCAGGCGGAATATGATGTCGTGATAGGTTTTTTAGTAGGTTTCCTTGATCATCACATCCTTCATCTTCATTTTTATCTTGTTCATTGCTACTTGTCATGAAATTGAATGACATTTATCATGTTTGTAATCATGTCCTATTTAGAAAATATCTACGAGTTAAGATTTTGGCACGTGAATCTAAATCCATTTCTGTAAAAACCTTGGTTAAAAATACATGTAAAATATATAAGGCCATGGTGATGGGACATGTATTCCAAGCTGAATGGTGTGAAAAAAATCCTAGTGGGTGTTCATTTGGTTTATTATGGCTAAGGAAATGACAAAGGCTTTGGAAAGACATGAGTCATTTATTGGCATTTTATTTATGAAAATGATGGAAATTAGGAGAAAAGTGAGGTGAAAGGTCACAAGTTGCATGTGAGGAGGAAAATGAAGAAAATAGAGGAATCATTATTCAAAGTGCTTCTAGGGATCAGTTTGTAAGATTTTGATAGGTTTTGGTGGAGCTCTCTTCTATTCTCTCTCTCTCTCATACTCTTGGATACTTATGATTTGCTTGGAGGAATATTGGAGAGTGTGTCATACTCGGATTTTTGGAGCAATAAGGAAAAGGAAGAGTAGGAAAGCGCAAGAGGACATTAGGATCAACAACTACAACGGGTTTTTCTTGTAGGTACGGAGTTGCATGTATGTTTTACTCACTAGTTTTGGCATGCATGGCATATGCATGTGGTTTATTGGTCATGATCTATCATTGGCATGGAGGATGGCTAGGATTGACAGTGGATTTTCCTAGCCTTGCCATTTCCTGGATAGCCATGGTGATTATGTATTTATTTCCTTATTTTTTTTTGGTTGGTTCTCATGTTTCCTTAGCTTGGGATGAATTACTAGTTCTAGAAGCCTTGGTGGGACCAATTCTATAGAAGCCCTGTAGCATCTTGGGTCGAGTTAATAGTCTTGGAAGCCTTCATTGGAAAAATGCTCTAGAAGCCCTTGGTGGGTTGAGTTACTAGTCCTAGAAGCCTTGGTTGGACAAATGCTTTGGAGCCCTCAGAGGCTTCGATGAACACCGATCTGATGATTCTTTTTTGATGTCTAACCATGAGGTGGAATTATTGTTTGATGGGTTGAGGTGGTTGACCTATGGAAGCCTTGGATGGTTTTGGATTGATGTTTTTTATGATATCCCACATTCATGCTTGGAATATGGCACGGGGGTGAATGGATGAAGAGATATTTGGCTCAACCATGCTGTGGTCATGTGGAACGTGGTAATCACATACCGAGTTGGCATTTGCATCATTAATATGAGGTTATTACTCCTTTTTATCTCACGGGTATTATACTGGTTTATATGTGGATTGTATTGATATTGTATCCTTGGTATCTATGGTGTTATTATGCTAGTTATGAATATGTATTACGACAATGGCTATGTATGCCTCCCATCATGTTCTTACTTGTATATGAATGAAAAATGTATCTATGACCTAATGGATGAAAGTGAAGCTAAAGTGATAAGGAAACAATTCCTCAAAGAGAATCCAAGATTAGTATGAAACCCCAATGCTTAGATTTATTATATAAACATGTAGATTGCATTAATGCTAAGTGTTTGACAGAATGTCAATCCAGGTTGGGTATGGTCAGGCCTAGTCTTGGAGTTAGTTTTTGGTTTATTATTCTTTTCATCATTTCTGTAATGAATTATAGAAGTTACAACAAGTTATGGGAAGTGGTCAGAATTCTAGGCTTGAAAAGTTCCTTATATTCCATTGACTCTCGCACATGTTTGTTGGAACTATTCCCTGGATGCAGGCATGTAGGCTTATGGGATCCATAGCTCTATGGATGCTGACATGCCCATAGCATGGGAGCATCCATAGGTCAAGTAGTCTAAAAACTCAGTAGGAATCAGGGGTTGGTTAACAAAAAGGTTGGGATGGTTCCTAGGAGTCATATTGTTGATGTTGAAGGTCTACATGGTGTGTTTCTATAAGGAACTTTAATTAACATGAATTAGGATGTTGAAACATATCATAGTAACTTCTACTCACATGTTTACCCTAGTTGGCCGGTTACTTTGGTAGATGTGGGAAGAGGGTGTTACAGAGTGGTATCAGAGCATGGTTCACCCCTCAGACTAGATGCACAATGTGTTGGTCATGCATTCATGTTGATTACATATATGTTCCTTATACTTTTAGTCCATTTTCTTGTTGCATTTGAATGGTGTTGATCATGGTTGTAGTGAGGTCTCCATTTAGAAGTTGATGATGTTGTTGTTGGGATGTGTTAGTCATTGTTACAGATCCATTTGGGCACATCAAATCCCAACATCCCAATTAGTGTTTTAGGGCTCATCAAACCCTAATTTCAGTTTCTTCAAGCCTTAAACAATTCACCCCTTTGAATGCCTCATTCCTAGATAGTTTCATGACTTGAAGAAATCTAGAAATAGCCTCTAGAGGGAAGAGTGCAGGTAAGCCCTTGTAAAGGTTCACTGCATAGCAGTTGAGTCCACTGCCAGGGTGCTCTGCAGAGAACTTAGGCTTCCTTTCACTTGCATTGGGCGAGAGTGAGTGAAATTCACATAGGGTTTGGGGAATATTATTATATTTTGGAGTCATCTAGAAGGTTCCCTCACTTATCAACTCCTATGAGCTCAAAAATGGATGAGGAATGAGTTAAGGTGCATCCTATCCTCTCATCTCATCCTCCATGGAACTATTTCTAAGTACGAAAGGCCATTCAATGCCACCATTTATGACAAAACCTCCTTCATATTCCTATAAATTGACCACTCATATAAGTTATCAGGGGCTGGATTATATTGAATTGTAAGGAGATAATGATGCTATGGGATTTGGCTTTGAAAAAAGTATTGTAATTCTACAAGTTTGTCATGATTTTGATGTGATGTGCATGGGATCCAAGCTAGAGGAATGGCTTTGAATCAGACACCAATGTTGTAATTCCTTCTCCTATATAATAAAATGTTTGAATTTTTTTCCCATATGATTGTATGGTTTCATAATGCTTATATGTGTGAATTGTATATGCTTCCTTTCACTTATATTCAATAGATCATATGCTTTGATCAGTTCTATGTTTTCTATTTTTTTTGCAGGGTATTTCTCAAGCGTATTAAGTATGGGAAGGAGTGACATGATCGATACAAGGGAGATGGGAGGAAAGCAAAACTACAAGTAGGTCTTCTTATCTTCTCATCTTATCTATTGCTTATAGGAAAAGTCTAAAACACTTTAAACTATTGTTCTAGATACAACTACTTATCTAGGGAATTAGTATTTATCCGTAGATACCAAATTCTCCAAAACAAATTGGCAACTCTGCTGGTGAAGATCCTCTTTCCTAGTAGCTAATCCACCTTCTAGGATATTCTTGCAGACCTTATTTGTGTTCATATATAGTAATTCATCTCTTTACATTGAAAATTTGGTCAAAACTGTGTCAAATTGCCTCTTGAAATGGATTACTATCACCAATGCGTCTTTTGATGGACACAGTGCACTGCAGAGCACCCCTGGCTTAGGGACAATGCTCTGAAGTGCACTGTCACCCACTCTGGGCTGCGTTGATCTTCCTAGGATCACTTTCCCACCTTTAGAAAGTGTTTTTGCCAACTTTTCTCTGTTTGTTTGCTTGTTGATTGATCAATGAATGTTATGTCTTAGAAAATAAGTTTCTATCTCCTAGTCTAGCCCAACTTTGATTTCATTGATTAATGTTTCTTAATGTTTTCTTTGTCATTATCAATCAATGGTCAAAGTTAGAATATAGTCGATTAATCTTGATTCGAAAGAAAGTGTCGTAAATTATTCTCTTCCTTCAAATTAGAACTGTCATTAAAGTCTTCGTTCTTATGAAAGATTGATTGGTTGTATGTGCATATTTCCTTTTGTTCATATTCACATTAAGGAAATCGAAAATAAATACATGCATGTTGCACTGAAAAAGTTTGTGTTTGCTCATGGGAATAGTGTAGGGAAATTTCATTAAATTGTGATCTTTTCTCTTTGATCGAAAGAAATCTGATTGCTCTATCCCTAAGTAGTTAGGATTTTCGTCATTAAATTGAATGGAAAGAATGCTTATCATGATAGTTTCATTCCTAGGAATTTTAGAATACATCATGTGAACTTGAAAGGAAAATTCTTAAGCAAGATCAACTTAAAATTAACATCAGTTTACCTAATGGAGCATTGTCATTAATAAGAACATTTAGTAGGTCTAGTCTAGAGACATGTTCTGGCATCGTAAAACAAAGTAGTTGTCGCTAACTTTTCTGCAATACATCTGAGTGTGATACCTCATTCCACGTACATGAGTATATCATAGCTCGTCCATGTACCTTCGAGTATATAGGGCAATGTTACAGTACATAAAGTATATGGGAATGATCTCACTCTGTAGTTTTGCATTAGACAATGCTTATACAAACTGGGACTCCACATACCTTCGGGTATATATGAGAGGACAACTCTAGGTTGCTATCCATCCTTAAGTAATCGAGTTGGCCACCTTGTACACTGTGATACACCGAACATAGCATTCAATGAGATTGCCTGCCCGTACTTCTTGGTTCACTAGGAGGTATTCTGTAGTTCACAGTTGCTTGGTAAACCTTTTTCCTAGTATACCCCTTTTTGTTTATTTCTTTTTCGATAATAAAATTAATCATCAATCATGGAGGAACATCAACCCTTACCTCGTTGTTTGTAGAGAACATTGAGAAAACCACCTTTGCTGCCCGAAGCTACACCTATTAGGTCAAAGCAATGTCAGTTAACTGAGTCTAGTACATCAATAACTCCTGGTTCTTCATCTGAATTACATGAATCATATATTTCAGTAAGTACTAAGACTCTAGTTACTCTAACCATTTCTAGTACATCCGTTTCTAAAGGAGAAGTTTCACAATTACCTGAGGACATTAGCACTAATCCTAGTGAAACAGTAACCAAGGTTGTTCAACAACAAGTTGATCCTCAACTTGAAGTTTTTCAACAAGAAATTAGTTATGAACCTGAATTAGTTCAACCAGAAGTTAATCCAGAACCTATCCCAGTTCAAACAAAAGTTACATCTGAACCTGAAGTTGTTCAGGAACCTCTTTCTGAAACTGTTGTTCATTTACCTTAACATCTAGACTTTGAATTTGAACATTTAGAAGTTGTTACTTTATCGAAATACGATCAACCTGTTACCCCTCAGACATTAGTAACTAATGAAACTTCTACTTTATCAACACCAGAAATCTTTTATGGACTAGACAGGGAAATTTTTCCACCAGGTTTAATTGCTATAGAGGAAGAATTGGAAGAAGATTCTACACTTGGAACCCCATTCCAGTTTGGATCTGGGCTTTATCTTTACCCTCATACTCCTCATTTTACCACTCCATTTGATCCTGCTTATTTTCAAGTGCCCGTCGATTATTTAGGACAAATTTTGGGTCAGTTAACTATGGCTAAACAACCGTCAACATCCCAGACTGTATCATCTGATGCAGTTGCAGAAGAATCTTCTGTTGCAACCTCTTCAATGTTTTCTACCACACCTGAATTGCACCTATATCGTGAATCATCTATCCTGGTTGGTTACCAATCTTTATCTGGAACCCACTCAGGGGTTGCTTCTACACCATGGTCATCACCCATGTCCTCGCCCAGAATTATACCTGGTTCTTCTCTAACGGGAGCTCAGCAGTTTGATCCTGCACATCAGTATCAAGCTAGGAAATATGGTCAACAAAGACATATGTATCCACCAAATACTAGATTGCCACCATATGGAGAGAAATATAATTATTCACTGTATCCTCCTTATTCTGGAGGACTGTCATATGGTAATATCCCACAGTATTTAGGTCAACTTGGAATTAGAGTTTTTCAATGGCAACCAACAATGCCAGTAAAACCAAGGCTTGTGTATCCAATACAACTAATGCAAAATGTGTCTGCTATTCCTACTACACCTGTTGTTACTATTGTACCATAGTCACAAGTTCAAACTGTTGTATCTCAATCGATACAAACTGGTCCTTCTACCTTGAAACCACAAGTTTCAGGTCAAGAAGTTCAAGTTTCTCTAATTGTTGTAAAACAACCACTTATTTCCGGGGTTCAACAAAATCCTCAGTTTAGTATACCCTTATCTGGACTGACCCAAGCTTACACTGGTATAGTTTATTCACAACCTAGCCAACCTTTCATTATTGGGCAACAACAACTGTTAAATCAACAACATTCGTACCAACAACAACAACAATTGATTCAACAACTGTGGTAGCCTCAATTTCAACAACCCCAATTCCAACAATTCCAACCACAATTTGGACTTGCCCAACAGGCTCAACCTAGGTTTGGACAATATCAAGCTTACCAAGGTCCTGGTCAACAAGGCTTTGTAGGTTATGGACAACCACAAATTCAAAGTGGTTATCAACAACCACCTTATGATGGGTTTGTTCAATAACAACCTTACCAAGGTTACCAAATGCAGATGCCCTATGTTGGTATGCAGAGACCTATTGCTCAGGAAATTCCATCATATCCTAGCTATACTCAACCTGACTTGAATTGATAGTTGCCATTTGTAGAAACTTTATAATTACCATATTTAAATCGGCTCACTAATGATCCAATATTATATGCACCTTGGTGGCTGATAATTCCACATAAGTTACCATCTGACATTCTGAAATTCAATGGAAATCCTAGAGAAGACCCATCCAATCATGTCATGAACCTTTCATTTGTGGTGTTCATCAAACTCCTTAACTGATGATTCGGTTAGACTCTGTCTTTTACAAAGAACACTTACTGGCCTGGCTATTAAATAGTACATCGAGCTACCAAGAGCTTCTTTCGACAACTTTACGACTTTATCCGCTACATTTTTGACCCACTTCCAGTTACCTATCAAATACGAGACTGGAACGGAACTCCTAACCAACTTTAAACAGAATACTACTACCCATATATCAGATCATATTAATGAGTGACAGTGTCATCGTCCAATGGTAAAGACATATGTTCTCGCTCAGCTTTTAGCTGAGTGGTTCATAAAATCCTTGTTGCCATCAATCACCAAGGATGTGGCAAAAGGTGGAGTTGTCACAAAAGAGCAAGTAATTACTCGTGCCCAATAATTGGATTTGATTTACACACAATTTAGCATGCTCTATGATAAAATTCCCAGTTCACCCTGACAATATTTCACTATTCCTCCTCCTCCACAATCAAGTAAGGACTCTCATGCTGACGATGATGTGTTTGGTTATTCGAGCATTCAAATGATAGGAAGACCATTTGGTCAAACTCTTGCCATTACCAATCAAACTACCAATACATCAAAAAATACTCTTGCTTTCAAAATTAATGTCATATCATCTGACAAAGGAAAAAATCAAAAGCAACCAGGAAGCAAGAGAAATGGGAAAAACAAAAATAAACAAGATAATTCCCCCCAAGAGAAATCATATGATTCCTCTACTTCGACAAGGAAACCTCATTATCAATGTCTAATCTGTAATGATGAGCATTTTACAAGAGATTGTCCACACCACTCAGAGGTCTCTAAACACTTAAATAATTCAAACACATCTACAATGTTGACCAATCCATTTCCAAATTTGGGGACACGTTTGGTTGCAACAGGCCATTCTTCCACATTCCAAGTACTCATGATATCCATCACAAAGCCACAAAATGAATTTTTGGTGTCAACGAGAAACAAATATTATGGAAATCAACCATCATCATCGAATAATCAGACCACTGAACAACCTAATCCTTTGACTTTGACTCCATCTAAAAATATTCCACCTATTATACCAAATTGACAATAAAACCACCAAAGGGAGTTGTGCATAAATCGACATTCAACACTCGGGCTTGAGCAGCTCAGAACTATAACATAGTAGAAGATCTTGCTCAATCACCTTCTACAATGTCGAAACTTTAGGTGTTACAAAATTGTCCCTCCCAGAACCAAACTTTACTTTTAGCAATAGGTGGAGTAGATCCTATGGATTCTAATATTGTGGTTTTTAACCATGCAGGATATACACCACAGTTATCGGCGCAGTTATCTTTCCTAATTCATGTAAAAGCTCTCAATAAGAATGTTCATAGAACTATTGTTGATTAGGGGGTATTTACTTGCATTATGTCAATGAGCTGCTAGAAAACACTTGGTTCACCATCGTTGTTACAATCATCAACCATGTTAAAAGCTTTTGACAAAAGAACATACACTCCTTGTGGGATTTTGAGTAACCTACAAATCAAACTAGGGGGAAAAAAAATTACTGCTGAAGTTGAGGTAGTAGATGAACCCCTCAATTACAACATTTTACTATGAAGGCCATGGGTATATTCTATGGTTGCTATGGTTTCCATGTACTTTTTTACTATTGCATTCCCTCATAAGGGAGGAAACAAAATCATCGATCAACTAGCCTTCTTTGCCAATAGTTCACAGGCTATGTGAAGCATTCCATTAGTACACGAACCCCCGCTATCACTTTAAAGTGTTGGAGTAAGTCTCTTTAAACATCCTTCCCTAATGGGTACTTTTACACTACTGTCACCATCTGATTTGGTGGAAGTGGCAAGAGTAGAGACTTGCAACATGATTTCCTCCACCTCATCTGATTTAAGGATGATTACCAACAATTTTGAAGTTGATAGTAATATTGAGGTACTACCGCTAAGACCCATTGAATTAGCATAGCAGTCAATTTTCTGGGCTTGTTCAGCAAATCAAAATCCACATTTACCAATTTTATGGGTAGACTGTTCGTTAGAATATGGTACTTCTCCAGATCCTTTCTCGTGTATACATTCTATGGATGAAGGAATCATCCAATCAATGATGGTTGGAGAAGTCCCTCCGGAAGATTATCATCATCATTCCCATCTTCTAGATGACATCAGAGATTATTCAAATGAACTAAACCACCCTTCAGTTGTTGATTTCCTTTTGAATTCAGTTTTCATAGACACAGTAGAATCTGAGCAAAACTTGTCAAATATTGGAGAAACGATTTCTATTAATATTTCAACCAAGCATAATATTGTAAAGAACATTCATGTCGGCAAATATTATTCTCCATCGAAACTCGATAGTTACCATACTCTTTTTTGTGAATTTAGAGATATATTTTCATGGTCTTACAAGGAGATACCAGGCATTGACTCTAGTATTGTTGAATAGGAAATCAAAATGTACCCTGATGTCAAGTCAGTTTAACAACGACTTCGACCTGTTAATCCAAAGAAAGTAGTTGCAATTGAAGCAGAAGTTAAAAAAAATTTGTTGGTTGGTTTCATTTACCCTATACCTCCTACTGACTAGGTTTCCAACCTTGTTCGTGTCATGAAGAAACAAGGGACAATTCATGTGTGCGTCAATTATAGGGAGGTAAATCAGGCATATCCAAGACAATTACCCTACTCTTTTTATCAACCAGATTATTGACGAATGTGCCAGATGTGAAATATTCTCATTTATGGATGGATCTTCTGTTTACAATCAAATCAATATCTGCCCATAGGACCAATAGAAAACAACTTTTATTTGTCCATGGGGCAGCTTTGCCTATATGAAACTCCTATTCAGTTTGAAAAATGCAGGAGCCACATTTCATAGGACAATGAATTATGCCTTCCAGGACATCACGCACATTGTTCAACCTTACCTTGATGATTTACCAGCTCATTCACAAAAGCAGACTGATTACCCACAACATTTCAGAGCAATATTTGTACGGTGCCAACACTACAAGATACGACTCAATCGGCACAAATGTGTGTTTTCTGTTGGTTTTGGTTGATTGCTCGGATTTGTAGTGTCTAGAGAGGGGATTTGACTTGATCCTTTAAAGGTTCAGGAAATTCTGGATTTTCCTCCACCTTCAAGTCTTTTATAGTTATAGAGAGTCCAAGGGAAAGCAAACTTTCTGAGGGGGTTCATTCCTAATTACATTGAGATGGCTAAAGGTTTTACATGTCTTTTGAAAAAGGAGACACCCTCCCATTGGGATCAGGTTGCGTAAACTTCCTTTGATGCTCTTAAAGATACCTTGATTAGATATTCATTAATGTATTCTGCAAATTACCAAAACCACTACTACCTATATATCATCGCTGCAAATACAACCATTGGCATGGTTTTAGTCCAGGAAGAAAATGGGATTGAACATCTAATTTATTATTTGAGCCGTAATCTCAACGATACAGAAAGTAAATACTCTTATGTCGAAAAACTAGCTTTGATAATTTTTCAAGTTGTTCAAAGATTTCACCATTACATCCTGATACAAAAAAAAACTTTCATTTCATATTGCAACCCTATGACATACATTTTGTCATGTTAATTGCTGGGGGAAAATACTCAAAATGGATAGTTATTTTACAAGAATTTGATTTGGAATTCATCAAGTCCAAATCAAAGAAATCTCTAGTTTTCACAGAGTTACTTTGTGACCTTCCCTCGAACTCCATTGATTCAACATCTGAACCATCAATTTTGGATGAGTCTTTGTTTCTAATATTCTCATCTAATGCATGGTATGGAGATATATTGATTTATCTCCAAACCCAAAATTTCCAGCCTAATACCTCTCGTCGTAACAACGATTTATTCATTACCAAGTCAAAGATTATCTGATCATTGACGACACTCTTTACCGTCGTGGTATCGATAAGATTTTACGGAGGTTCCTCATGCATGAGGAAGCTGCGAAAGTATTGAATGATTTTCATTCAGGTACTTGTGGTGGACACTTAAATGGATATGCAACCGCACAGAGAATTCTCCGTGCTGGTTACTTCTGGCCAACTATATTCAAAGATTGTATTATTGCTGTCAGAAGTTGTCACTCATGCTAGATATATGACCGAAAAACCAAATTACCACCTACACCATTGCATCCAGTCATTGTTGTTGGCCCATTCACGAAATGGGGCATTGGATTTATGACATGTAACCCCACCTCAGTTGGGGGGCATGGGTATATTATAGTTGCCATTAACTATTTTACCAAATGGGCCAAGGCGATGCCAACATTGAACAACAGTGGTGAAATGACTAATATTTTCTTTTTTAACCATGTGGTTGCCCCGTTTGGTGTACCACAAGCCATAGTTACAAATCATGGGTCACAATTTTGCAATCACATGATGGCTGAGTTGATTACCAAGTTAGGACTGTCACATGATAGTTCTACCCCTTATTACCCGCAAGCGAATGGAAAAGTTCAGGCTATCAACAAAGTCCTGAAGCGGATGTTGTAGAGAATGATAGGGGTTCATAAGTGAAACTGGCACTTAATCTTGTACTCTGCCTTGTGGGCATATCGAACCTTGATGATAAATGCAACTGGATTCACACCCTTTCAGTTGGTGTATGGTTTGGAAGCAATCTTACTGATATATTATGAAATTTCATCGCTCAAAATCGTGATTGACCTATTACCTGGCACTTCTGAAGAAGAAGCACATTTCTTGGAATTAATCCATTTGAATGAAACCTTTTGTGATGCCACATTGGCTAACCAAGTGCATAAGAAATGTATTAATGTGCAATGTGATAGAAATGTCAAGCCTTGTATCTTCCCAGAAGGAGACCTGGTCTTGCTTTATGATCAGGAAGTTGATAAATTTGGAGCAGGGAAATTCAAACCAATGTGGATGGTTCCTTATATTGTCAAGTGTGTTATGGAAAAAGGTGCCTACGAGTTAGAAGATTATGATGGGATTCCATTGTTGCAGCCCCAAAACAGGCTGTACCTCAAACTTTACTATGCTTGATTAAATGTAGTAAAACTCACTGTATATATGCTTTGATTGCATGTGTGTGTGTGTGTGTACTTTAGAGATTTTTATCTGGTTAGTAATCCACTTTGCATTTGTTGCAGATGTCAAAGTCTTCAGAACCTTTTGTTGGTTACATCGATGGTGCTAGTCGCAGTATGCAGAACTTGTCTTCTACAGCATGGGCTATTTTTGCTCCAAGTGGCAAGTTAGTGAGTTTCCAAGGGATTTGTATTAGTCGATCGACGAACAACATCGTTGAGTATATCACATTGATTGAACTACGCTCTGATGCCATTTCACTTGGCATTCGCTAAATCATCATTAGGTTGGACTCGCAACTCATTGTACTACAACTAACAAACATTTATACTGTCTGAAATCCAACAATTTTTCGTATGTTCCTTAGAGTTTGTATTTTGGAAAGTTGTTTTGAACACATTCAATATCAACATATTTCCAGAAATATTAACACATTAATTGATTCTATAGTGAATTATGTGTTAAATAGACATTTGTGACACATGTAAAAGTAATATTTTCAATTCACATCATAAGTTGAATAGGGTTGCATATAACCATAGAAAGCTCTGAAAGTAAAATATATAGGTGTTTTAATAGTTTTTACTAAATTTGCGTCCAAGACATGTTTGGTCATCTAACCCAAAAACTCAAAATGTATGCAAACCATCCTAAGTAGATCTAGCGGTGCTCATGGTAATAGGTCACAACCTGTGCTATCATGCACAAAAGCCTCGCCCAACGGCTAGGAACACCAATAGTGTGGCATTGCAGCCTCATAGGTAACTTATTGATCCAGACATCTGGAATACCAAGGGTTAATCCCTCTATGTGATCCTGCAACTCTGTGAAGGTCTTAGCCAAATCTATGTCTTGGAGAACTACTCTCCAAATTTTTCTCAGCGCTGGCCCACTTGCAACCTATTGGTGTCCCATAGGTTGAACGGTACCCACATCTGCATGCATAAGAGAAATTTTAGTTTAGTCTTGGAAACATTTAGAAAACACAAAAAACACGTAGAAACTTGAAAAATCAAAAAACACTTTGGACAAACAACTTACCCATAGCACCCCATTGTGCTCCAACTGGTAGAATCAAATCTAGATCTCCACGAAAATCCATCCCCGAGTATGGATGCTCCTCAATGATGAGATGTTGTCGCTTGAGCCAACTGAAGAATGCAGTGGAAAAAAATTTTGTTGACTGACCTGCATGTCGTGAAATTAATTCAACCCACCTTTGCATATGTGGATCTCTAGGACTAGCTACACTCAGTGATACATATTGTGGTTGCATCAACGAGATTCTCTCTAAGGTAAAAGTGATTAAGATCGAACCATAGCAGAATATTCGTCTTACCACTTTTTACCTTAGTTAATTGTTCTTTCAATGAAGAAAGGATAGCCTCGCACCAATTGAAAACTTTTGGATCTAGACAGTCCAGTGCATACTACATATAAGATCTGTTCACTAGATGTAGTGTCACACCGCCAACCAATTTTGTGATTATAAAGAGGATCGTTATCAAATGAAAATCACTTACATCCATGTTGTTTATTTTCCCATCCTTACTAGACTATGTACCTGGTTGATAAAATTGTCTAATATAATCTCTCACTAATTCACCTCCACAGGCAAATCCAAAAAGTGAGATGGGGGCACTCACCTCAATAGTCCAGTAAGAAATTAAATATCATCAATGGTAATAGGGACCACCTTGTTGCTAATGTGAAAAGTCTGATCTGTCAGATCCCATGCACGAACAAGGAACTGTAGTAGTTTTATTTGTTTCCTCATTCCAAACAACTTAAAGTATTTTAGTAACCCTCAGTTTTTGAGGGCCACAACTATACCTGGATTGTTTAGGGCAACCATGTCTTGTTCTTCATGCTCTCTTTCTCGCCATATAATTGAAATTCTAATCCGATGAAAGCCTAAAACACAATCATAAGCGTAATTAGGATCCTTTCCATGCAAAAAAGGACAAATTTTGGAGAAAACAGCTAAAACAAACTTGGGAAACTCGCCCAATGCAGATCATGCACAGAGACAGTGCGTTGTAGGGCATGCAACCCTCTATCTAGGTGCTCTTTAGCGTAGTTTTCAGTGTGGAAGCCTGTGTTGATCCTAGGGAAGAAAAATGAAACCCCAAGGGCCCCAAAAAACCCTAAAACTTACATGAAATGATAAAAGAATGACTTGAAAAGAAAGTAGAGAGGTTTAGCTCCTACCTGGTTCAGACGGCTCAAGAAATGGTCCACAGAATCTCTCGCAAAGTAAAGATCAGCTAGTAAATATCGAGGTAAAAACTAGCTCAGAGCACAAAATTGAATGGTAAGTTCCAAATAGTAAAATGCCATGGTAAAAACTTGTTTTATGTTTATTTCATGTTAATTAATCGAGTAAATAGTAGTATTTACCTATTTTTTCCTATGAAACAAATCTCTTTAATCCATTTAGTGGTGTTTTGAGTAGGTTTTGCAACTGACTTACAGAGTTCAACGTGCTCAATTGTAAATTGTACTTTTGACTACAGAGCACACTTTTATCTCTTTTTTAAGCTCTGTTAAAAATGAAAAAGGAACCCCCTTGGAGACCTCTTTAAGCTCTTTTTAGACTCTCTAAACATGAAAATATTGTCGAGCACTTGTCCTTTCTAGCTCATTAACGGATTGGAAACAATATCTCTCTTGTATTATTTTACGCTTTTTCGGGCTTGAGAGATTAATTTACGAAAAATAACTTGTGGAATTCTCTTTTTGTCCCTTTCCAAACTCTCTAAACATGAAAAGGACCAAGTTATCTTTGTCGTTAAACTCATTAAAACATCAAATAGTGATAAGCTTGTCCATCTAGACAAGGCCAAGTTTCACCTTCACTATAATTGTTAAAACATCAAATAATGATGGATTCGCTCGAAGGGTGAAATTATACAACAAGAATATGTTATCCTCCTCAAGCTTGATAAAAATAAAGAGGTACTGGTCAGAAATGACTGGGGAAAATGGGAAAAGGGGGAAAACCATTTTATGGTAGTAGGTAGCTCTTGAACATGACACTTTCACTCCATCATTGTGACTATTTGGGTTGGGTTATTAGCTTGATGGTTATCACACCATTGGTCTATCATACCATCAATCACTTTGTTTTGGGAATGCTACCAATTCATTTTAGTGTCGCCAACATGTTCAAGAGAATTCATTCAATCAAAATTCATCTTTTGCAATACTATAAACCTTCATTTTCATGACCTCCATTCCTAAACCTTGTGTCATCAGTCAAATTCCATCTCCAAAATCACTACACTCATTTTTTGTCATTGAAGTGGGATACATCAAGGCCCTCCTATGATGAGTCACTTCTTGTCGACATCAGCACATTATCCAAGAAGTTGACTTAGAAACACTCTTTCAGCACCTTCAGGCTTTCATACATCAATGGCAGGTTTCTCACTTTTGGTGATAGGCATACATCAATGGCCTTCAACTGAAAGTATTTGTATCATGTTTGACATCAAATCATCCATTCACACCATGTAAAATGTACTGCAATACCTTGAGGATCATTATCATTATCAGTGATTTCTCTCGCATATGTTAACAACTTACATCATTGGTTGGTAATCATATGGTGTCTTCCCATGTTCGACTTCAAATCACATATTCACATGGTTAGACTCATACTTGAGTGAATGATTGAACGAGATAGAATACCTCAGATCTAGTTTCATCCATTTGGCCTACGATTTCAGGAGTACTAAATCATATGTATAATGGCTTTACATTGATCGTCATTCCAATCATGGGTCTATATCTGTAGATGACTGTTTATGTACATTTAATGAAATTTTATAAGATGAGCATGGGTATGCCTTCCCTAAGCAATTCATGAAAAATAGAAAATCATGATATATGTATTGTAATTGATGCAAGTCACCTTCCACTTTGATACCTCCTCTTCACATCATAAAGAATTTCATTTGACATTGGCATTTTTCCAACTTCATGCTTTAGGGGGCAACTATTATAGATCCATTTGGGCACATCGAATCCCAACATCCAGATTAGTGTTTTAGGGCTCATCAAACCCTAATTTTAGTTTCTTCATGCCACAAACAAGTCACCCCTTTAAATGCCTCCTTCCCAAATAGCTTCATGACCTGAAGACATCCACAAATAGCCTCTAGAGGGACAAGCACAGGTAAGCCCTTGTAAAGGTGTGTTGCAGAGAAGTTGAGTCCACTGTGAGGGTGCTTTGCAAAGCACTTAGGCTTCCTTTCACCTGTGCTGGGTGAGAGTGAGCGAAATTCACATCGGGTTTGGAGAATATTCTTATCTTTTGGAGTCATATAGAAGGTTCCCTCACTTATCAACTCCTATGAGCTCAAAAATGGATGAGGAATGAGTTAAGGTGCATCCTATCCTCTCATCCCCTCCTCCCCCGAACTAATTCTAAGTATGGAAGGCCATTCAATGCCACCATTTATGATAAGACCTCCTTCAACTTCCTATAAATTGACCACTCATCTAAGTGATCAGTGGCTGGATTATGTTGAATCGTAAGGAGATAATGCTACTATGAGATTTGGCTTTGAAACAAGTATTGTAATGCTACTGATCCAGACTTAAATAGGAACACAACAAATTACAGAGATAACCATATACACAAAGATGCAGTGGAAATAATACTTCATTTCATTAATGGAAAATACTGAAATATGCTTACAACCAGAAATGGAAATAAACCAGCT
>APFE030514679.1:0-10684 GCA_000404065.3 Pinus taeda
GGGGGGGGGAAGGAAGAAACCCTAAGACGACAGCGCAGGGATCCAACTTCTACTTACCTTCCACCCATCATCTTTGTTGAGATTGACAGGTCTTCGTTCAATTTCAATAGCTTCCCTTAACTTGCGATGATGAAACCGATCCACCCTGGCAATGACTTTGGCCTCCTCTATGCAGACATGATGTTTAGTCATGTCCACATGCTCTGCTAAAGCTGAGGACTTTATTCTTCCATGCCTCAGGTCCGCTGTTGCCATGGGTTCCCCCCTCTCCCCGATCGTGGCTAATCTTTTTATGGAAGATTTCGAAGCTAAGGCTCTTGCCTCGGCCCGTCTCCTTCCTAAGCTGTGGAAAAGATATGTAGATGACACTAATGTCATCTGGCCCCATGGCCATGAGGAGCTAGATCGTTTCCTGGATCACCTCAACGACCAATCCTCAACTATTAAGTTCACCATGGAAAAGGAGGTCAATGGCAGCCTCCCTTTCCTGGATATTCTTATTTCTAGGAGGAAAGACGGCTCTCTCTCCCACGCCGTGTTCCGTAAGAAGACGCACACAGAGCAGTATCTTCACGTTGATTCCCATCATTTCCCTGCTCAGAAGATGGGTGTTCTTAACACCTTGGCTACGCGTGCCCTCAGGATTTCGGATAAGGAAAGCCTGGACATAGAGAGAACCCACCTCCTTGATGTCTTTGTGGAAAACAGATATAGCAGGCACCTTGGTCGGAAGGCTTTCCTTACAGCTTCCAAAAATGCGTTTATTAAAAAAGAGCCTAAGGAGCACCATCCAGGTGTCCATCTTCCATATATCCAAGGGACCACTGATAGGATTGCTTGGATCCTTAGAAAGTTTGATATTCCCTCAACCTTCAGGCCCCTCAGAACCATTCGTAACCTCTAAGGTCTGTAAAGGATCCGGTTAACCCCAAAGACATGAAAGGTGTCTATTTGATTCCTTGCTCTGGTGGGACCCCTTATATAGGGGAAATAGGGCGCTCCATCCAGCAGAGAATTTGTGAGCATGCAGCGGACCTGAGGCATGGAAGAATAAAGTCCTCAGCTTTAGCAGAGCATGTGGACAAGACTAAACATCATGTCTGCATAAAGGAGGCCAAAGTCATTGCCAGGGTGGATCGGTTTCATCATCGCAAGTTAAGGGAAGCTATTGAAATTGAACGAAGACCTGTCAATCTCAACAGAGATGATGGGTGGAAGGTAAGTAGAAGTTGGATCCCTACGTTGTCGTTTAGGGTTTCTTCCCCCCCCCCCCCGCCCCTCTGTTCATCCTGGATGTTTTCTTTGGGTGGGCGTGTTTTGTCCTTTCGAGCGTGTCGCTAGCAGCGTTGTGTTCTTCCCTATTTTTTCGGGTTCCTCCTGTCTCTTTTTATGTCTAGCTTCTTCTTATGCATTAATCTCATTTATTTTTATGTAGAATTTATCTCTGATAAAAGTCCTGTTCCAGTTTTAGTAGTTTGATTCATTGGGTTATTATTATTAGTATAATTAAATTATGATGTATTTTTGGGTCTAATCTTATTTATATTTTAATTGTGATAGCTACCAAAAAACTATGGGCTTAATGATAGCTTAGATATATACATATGTGGTAGTCCTAGAAATAAATTAAATTATTTCCTCTTTTACTAGTCAAGATAACCATCATTAATTAAAACATATTTATTTAAGTAATAACTTAATAAGAATATATAATTATTTATATATCTCAAATTATTCATTATGAATAAGTCATTTAAACATTAGTAATTTAATAGTAAAATAACCATCAATATTATGTTATTTAAACAAATAAATCTCTTTTGATAATATTAGCTCATTTATTCATCTAACCTAAATATAATATTATTATCTTATTATTATTAGATTTATTAATACAACGTAAATTACTCATTTATTAATTTATATAACTTAAATTATTCATTCAAAAGAAACCATTCAAAGTTTTAAATAACCATTAATTTATTTAAACAAATTTCTTGGGATAATATTCACTAATTCATTAATCTTACCTAATTTCTCTCATCTCTAGAATTAAAATAATAATATAATAAATAAGATTAAATTTATTTATGGCCTTGGTCCCAGAGTCAAATATAGTTGTTATGTAGCCGTTAGAGTCTCTGCTCAGCCTATTTAAATTACTAAAGCCTGATCTGTTTCTTCAACTTGTCCTGACGATGAACCACACTAGTTGGTTCGAAATGCGTCGACAATAATCTTTTTATGTGATTTACACCGAAGCTCTTTTTACAAAAAAAAAAGGTGTTATTCCAGTATCAACACTTTTCGTTTTTAGAACTATTTTTGATGTTTTTTCGAGGTTTTTTGGCTAGAGTTCCCGTTTTGAGTTTATAGTTCCCGTTTCAAAGTTTACATTGTTTCAGGTTGAATAAGCTGTCATGGTCATCTTGGAGCTACATAACATAGTTGCATTGGAAATTGACTTGCTCCATTATACTCTTGGTAAATTTCCTTCAACCTTGGCAATGATGAGAAACATTTAACATCATGTGATTATGCATGGACAACACAAATATCAACATCTTCCTTTTTTCTCTTCTTGTATTCTTAACATTTCTACTTGTTCACTTAGATTGCTAAGAATTTATGTAAAGTTATCAAGCAAATTTCCAAGTTTAGCTTGACATACCGATATTAATGCTGATGATTTACTCTTGTCCTTCCTCTTGATATGTGTTTGCATGTTTCACAAATTTCTTTAAACGATAATTGGTATACATCACCTCTACTCATGAGATCAAGGAGATCAACCCACTCATCCATAATTGTTCTAAGTAAGAGAGTTTTTAGTGTGTCAGATCTTAAATGATGTAGTTTTTCCTTCTTAAAATTATACATGAACCTCTCTATTAGATCTTCAAGGCTCTCACCTTCCTTTTGATTCATTCTAAAGATTTCTTTTTTAAGATCATGATCTTTATATTTTTCTAAAAATATTTTTGCATATCATTCCATGATCTTATTGAATAAGAGCTCTATCCTTTAATGTCACCAGAAACAATATGACTTTTTGGGTGTTTAATAAGTAACCATAGGATATACAAACAATTTCAAACTCAAAGAGAAAGGTTTCTGGATCCTCTGACCTCATACCATGGATGTTTGGAAGAAAAGATGGAGGGATGTTTCTTCATATGCATGCTGATCTCAGTATCTTGGATGGGAAATCTAGTAAGATCGTCTTCATTATCATAATCTCCATCCATTTCTCCTACTTCTATGTCACATTGTTGAGCTAAATTATTGACTAAATTAACACAAGTATTTAATTATCAATCCGGGTTTGTAAAACTTGGAGGCAAATCCACTATATATGGACATCAGATATAATCAAGTTTAAAAGATAAAATTTGAAAACTAAAGAAGTGCATATTACAAATATAGGCTACATTAATAATCTCAATTCACCTTGCAATGAAGGAAAGCTGAAATGGCTTTTAACTTAAGAGGTCTAATTCTTCCTCAATTATTACTTGATGAATAGAAATTAGAAAGTATGAGCTCTCAATAGCTTAAGGTGGACAAATCATCAATGAAGGAAGGCTCTTAACTTAAGAGACCTTTGGTATTTCCTATCATAATTCATTCACCATAATGCTATCAATTGAAGATTGAAAATTCATAAGAAAAACTGCTTGCATGTAATCAAGGAAAACCTAATTTCGATCCACCAATTTAACAGAAAGAGTGTTCAACTTGAACACCTTGTTATTCCATCTTACTAAAGTGGTGAAGAAACTAAGATTCAATAAAATAAATCATCATACATCAACCATAAACCAATCTAGAGCAAAGCACATAAACAAGTTCTAAAATAACCAACTTATGGAAAATTAAACTAGTCTAACAAAGAAGTGTACTTAGCTTGCAGTGGGGGACCTCCACCCTTGCCTTACACACTTGAAGAAATCTCAGCTACAACAACTTCAGTAAATCAACCAAGCATGGACAACAAATTGGAATGAAACAAGTTCTTCAAATTATCTCCCAACTCAAATTGTACAAAAGTTACATATAAATTCCATTACAAAAGCCATCAAAGTATTGGCTTTAAATAGAGGTTTAATGAAACAAACTGATCTATATTATCTCTAACACTCATATCTACTCATATCCACCTATCTAAGTCGAACTCATCCAATTCATCCCAACAAATATGGTAAATCCCATAAAATCTCAAAACTGCCCTATTTCCTAGGGATTTTTTGGTGACTAGTCATGTTTGACCAGCCTTGACCGGGTCTAATAAAGCTTGTTCTGGCCGAACCAAGTGGAGTTAGCTTAGTCCTAGTTCCCAACCTGTCCATCCATGCATCAAACTCGAGCCCAAGTGTCCTGCAAATATGTCATCCACATAGCTATTACAGGAATTTCTGATTCAGTCCAAAATTGCACTTGAAACTCAATTTTCATAAAAACTTCTAGAAATTGCAAAATTAAAATTAAACACCTGAATATGCATAAAATACATCAAAATGAGATGGATGTGATGGAAAATGAATGGAAAATATAAGTATTAAGTAGGTTTCCCTAAGCAAAAATAAACCAAAATTGAGGGTCAACATCTCCCCCTTACTGATCTTCAAGCATGTCCTCATGCTTGTCTTTCTCTCATTGATCTTCTACCTCTTGACATTTTACTTCTCTATGCTGACTGATCTGCTGATGTACCTGTGGCTCTGTCCTTTGAAGATGAAGCTTTCTCTTGATCTACCTGTAAAATGATATATATGCCTTCATGTACTTCTTCTCTTTTCTTGTGGATGACATTCTTTACCAATATATCATTTTGGATGAGCAGCGTCAGACGATAAATAAAACTTGAATTTTGCAATACATTCCGACATAGGATCCATGTCCCTTTCAAATCAACAATTTTACTTAAAAGATCCAATGTCCAGTTGCTCTTACATCTCATTAAAAGAAGCAATTTTTTTTATGTCTAGGCATTCACTTTCAATTTACCCACTCGTTTACCCATGCAATCTACAAAATATGGGTCAAAAGAACCATAAAAAGATCTCAAATAGAAATGAATTTGAGAAAGTTGTTTGCATGGAGTCTAATTAGGCTCATTTTGAAGAAAACCCATGTTTTCATTTTTCAAATTTCATTTTCTTTTACTCAGAAAAACAACGAGAAATAGTGGCCTTTCAAAAATTGAAATGCATTTCCGGAACTGGTTAAAATTCCATGATCATCAAATTTGAAATCAAGTTCTCTCTTCAAATTTTTCTTCAGTATCCTGGTTACTTTTTTCTAATGCCCTTGATAAAGAGATGAGACCAATCGTCAAAAATATGAAGTTACTGCTTCCGTAAACACAAAGCTTTGATATAAAAAGATTATAAAAACATAATAAACATGTTTTTATTAATCTATTTCTTATAGTCTATCCTCTGTTTCATCGAAGAAAAAAAAAACCCTTTGTCTTTGTTTTTGCAGCATCTCTGCTCTGTTCAATTCATCATGCAAACCAAGATTCCATTAACATCATTTTTTTATTCACTCTTTTCTGTACAAATTATCATGCAAGCCTAATCTTCAGCGCTGTATGAAAGGAGGAAAAAGAAATGATTTTCAATTCTGCCCCAATTGTCTCAGTTCTAAAAAAACTTATTTCAACAAAGAAACAAGTGGTCGACCCTTTCGAACAGTACTTAAGAGAGAATTTTCCTTTGTTTTCACAGTATTCAACCCCTGTTTGACAACAACATACAATACAATCCCCTGCAACAGCACTCAGAATTCATCTATTTACACAATATACATTCTCGGTTACACACTACAGCCCATGTTATGCAACAACACGCAATATGATCTTGTGTAACAGCATAAAAAAAAACTCGTTTGCTATAAACCCATGTTTATGAAACAACACTTTTTAAAAATTCATCCCCTGCTCCATGTAATACAGCCCAAAAAAAAACTTTGTTTTTATTAGCCAATCTTTTCACGCATCAAAATAAATCTCGGTATTTTTATCATACTACCTGATTAAAAAAACACATGTGCGAGTGTAGTTTTAAGCTTGGCTAGCTATGCGTTTTCAAAACTACACTTAAACTTCTTGTTTCATTACTCGACATGTAATCAAACTTCAATAAGACACCCTGTTTTGTTGAGAACCGAGATCTTTTAGTCATGATTTGTTTTGATTTTTTTTTTTCACCTTACAGCTAACAATGCATTCCCTTTACCTTATTTGTGCAAGAAAACTCACTGGCTGTGATGACTATCGTGATTCCTCTATAACGTGGCTCAATTAACCGGATATTTGATTAACAACAACAAAACATGCAGAAATTTCTGGGAAATGGTTGTGGCCGCGTGTATCTCAAAATCAACAGGTGTGTAGCGTAATAAATCCTTCACTGAAGTGACATTTTCCACAGTATGACACCTCTTAAATAAAATCCGGAGTTTAAATATCCTCGTAATCCCCTAACTGTTGATGAATTTACGGGATTAACTCTTACAGGTGGTAGAGGACTTCACTGCATAAAATCTGGGATTCTTTGCATAAATCACGGCTTGGCATTATCTCCATTAATTTACCTACACGGTCTCATCTATTTTTATCCTTATCCCCGCTGTCAAAATTTTTAATGCTCTTAACTGCGCATCTACCATCTTTCAAATTTACGGTTCTGAGCATCAATGGCAGAGATTTTCTCTGTTAATACGCACAGGGTTTGTTTCTCTGCAAAAAGTTTTTACCATTAGCTGTACAAGGTTTTCACTATTTTTATTTGATTTGCTGTGCTGCAACGTGGGATTTTTCTCTGTGTTTTTTTAAAAACGTTTTTCCAGTTGCTGTGTTTTTTTAAAAACGTTTTTCCAGTTGCTTTAGCTCTTCTCTATTCTGCATCATTCATGGTGGCATCCTTCCTGAGGCCACGTTGCATAATAGCTGAGAGAGTGTGTTCAACAACGCACATGGCTTTTGACCAAAACGTTTTGCTTCTCTATTAATACGCACAACATTTTTCTGCTTGTGCAAAATGTTTTGACCATTCACTGTTGGTTGCTGTCCGCTGACCGGAATTCTATGCACATATCATTAAGCTTTGTTGCATATCAAATCACCTTACCTTGACTGTTGTATATTTGTTTTTTTGTTTTGTTTTGTTTTTTTTTTTTAATTTCCACGTTGTTGCATGAATCATGGTACTTTCGGCATTACCTACAACGTTTTGAATTCATCATTTAAGTTTGAATTGTATTTACATAAGTCTGCTATGATAATAACCTTACCCCATCATATTACTATATAATTTCCATCAAATCATTTTTGCCATTATAACTCACACCATCATATCATATTACCATGTATGTTTTCTCATAATGCTCACATCCCATATGTTTGGTAATATATCTCTTTTGTTTTAAAATGACCATTTAGGTCATGTTTAAAATTACTTCCATGATGCTAATTGCTTGAGTTGTTTGTGCAAGTTCAATTCTTTAAAATCCTCACTTTGATCCTTTTTGCTTAGAGGAAAAATACTTAGGGTTAGGGTTTTGAAATAAATATGGAATAAAAAAAATAAAAATATATAGGTAAATAGAGAATGATTTTTAGGGTTATGAAATGTTAGGGTTATGGAATGAATGTAAGATGTACATATGTACATTGGATTAGGTATAGGGTAAATGAACATGTAGAATATAGGATAATGGGTATAGGATGAGGAGAATGTATAAAATATGCATTCAGGTATTAACTCAATTTTAACAAAGTCTAAAAATTTCTACAAAAATTTGAATTTACAAGAGCAAAATTTTGTACTTACTATTCTTGTACTTCCCTGTAGTATTGGATGCATGCTGATATTCTTTAACAATATTGGATAAAGTTGTCTTGATCAAATATCGTAGATAGATAGAGCTTATTTATGCTTTTTGTTCTAGCATCCTTCATTGATTCTAGTCCATTGATTGTTGATGTCGTTCAGGTCCCTCTGCAATTGATTCATGATAACTCAGGTCCCCTCTGTCATGTACATTTTGATGCAATATATACATGTTGTTTTCAACATTTCAGGTCCCTCTGCAATTGATTTCAAAAATATTTCAGGTCCCAACTGCCAACAATACAAGTTCCGTCGTCAATTCAGTTGCACAACTAAGTATCTTTTTGCGAACCTTCCCCCTTGCTGATGGGAAGACTTGTCCTCAAGTCTTGTTTATTTTAGAGGATGATACTTGCAAACTCAAACTAAAGAAATGGTAAAACAAAATAGAGAATTCATATCGGCCAAACAAGTTGGTTTTCCGATATGAATTCGAGTTTGTATGTGCCATTTTCGTGGATTTTCACAACCAAACTCCTTTATTATTTTTGATCTTTTTCTATTTTTTCTTTTCTAGATGGAGGTGGGGTGTAATGGAGTAGGGAAGTATGAAAAGTTTATGAAAATAGGTTATATTGAAGTCATGAGATAGTAGTAAATGGATAGGTAATAAGTCTTGGACTTCAACATTCATGGTCGCGGAGCTTCACATACAGTATGGATGATGGGTCAAATCATGAACAATATGAATTCAATATGAAAGGTTTTTTTTTTTTTTGAAGATTGATGTGACTTGACATGGTATTGAACTTTGCTGCTTCTTCTAATGATTAGCTTCATGTCTTTTTGCCTTGATCTCGATCATGTTGTAGGGTTTGTTGGTGTTGCTAGTCAACATCTAAGAGCAAGCTTCAAGAGTTTGAGTTTCATTGAATGAAATCAACATCAGGTGAATTTTCATTTTGCTTTGACTTGAACATTTGTATTCATATTATGAAATATGAATTTGACTTTTGAAAATTTCTTCATCCATGGAGTTCACTCCTTCATTCTTCTTATGACCTGCAAAAACATAGCACTTGCCTGCAATACATCATTAGATGATGGAGGAAGAGAGGTGTACAGTTTCTCTTCTTCCAATAAACATGTAAATAATTACAAGCATTGCTCAGAAAACAAGTCCAAATATGATAGACAAACATAATGCATTTATTTACCCCTTTGAGGAATGGTGGCCAGCCTAGACCTCCTAGCGGTATTTTGTTTACAAAATATTCGTTTGATATCCTATTAGAATGATTCCAAAGCCAAGTTGAAGTGAATTCAGATGACTACCTCCTATATAAACAGGTTTTCAAAATGGTTTAAAATGGTATGGTAAAAATTATAAGGAGTGCCATGTTTGATAGAGCTGCTTGTTAGTTTTTAACTAGACCAACAATCACTATTTAAAGCGTAACTTCTTCGATAAAGATAAGATCAATGTGATTCCACTTGGAGATTAAAGTAGATTCATTTTTGTATTTCCAGTAGAAACAGGTTTTAAAAATTCTTAGGCTTGATATCACAAAATTGGTGATGAACAGACCTAGGAGGCAGAGTTTTTCTATACTGTTTTGAAGACATGCAGTCACTAAATGTGGCATAACTTTTTCATTTCACCTCAAAATGGGATGATTCAAATTGTGTCTTAAACTAGACTTGAATATATATCTCCCATATAAACAGGTTCTGAAAAGAAGATGATTTGGTATTTCAAATATGCCAATGAACACTCAAGACCTAGAATTGTCACTTTGCAGATTTTTCGACAAGCAGTTAGTATTTCAAGAATAAATTTTTCATATGATATCTGATTGAAGTGATTCAAATTGATTTGGAAACTAGATTCCAAGGGATATCTTCCCTATGAATTTCAGATAAAAATGTTTCCATTAGACACTTCAAATATAGGCTGTACTAACTCTGTCCTCAACATGTCACTTGAGACCTAGTTTTGATTTTGATCACATTTTTATTTGTAATATAAATTGAGAATTTCAAAATGGATTCCAAAACTAGATTTCAAGAGATATGTAAAAAAAAGCAACATGATTTCAAAATTATCCTATATGGTTACCCAAAATAGGCTTGTTCTTACTGCATTTTGCCATGTAGTCCTTTCAAATGAATATTGAACAATGATTTGAAGAAATTGTTTGAAACAAATTTATTATGGAAGTCTTATTGCAAATTCATTCTACTTGTTTATTTATTCTATTCTATCCTATTCTATTTTAGAAAAATAATTCATTCTCTCAAGTATAAGAAAATTTCCAGTGCATCCATTTTCGTAACAAGATCATAAGTGAACTCATATCCAAATTTGAAAAATATACTTTAATGAATGTTTGGACATGACAATTTATTTGATCATAAAGACTTGATGAGAAAGAATGTTGAAGAATGGAGTAGTGTTGTAACCTATTCTTTAACATCATCTTGTTGTTGAAAATGGATTTAGTAGTTTCGGTTTTTTATTTTATGTTTTTGTTGGGGGGTTTTGTTTTGGAAACCTAATTTTAGGATCTCTATTTCTAGGCATAAAGAAAAATAACTAAGAGAAATGTATACTAGCTAAATTTTTAGTGTTTTTGTTTATCTTCTATTTGACTATGCTGATAATTACCTCATCGGCAACAGCGCCAAAATGTTGAGCTAATTTATTGACTAAATTAACACAAGTATTTAATTATCAATCCGGGTTTGTAAAACTTGGAGGCAAATCCACTGTATATGGACATAAGATATAATCAAGTTTAGAAGATAAAATTTGAAGAATTAAGGAAGTACATATTACAAATATA
>APFE030514682.1:2545-23376 GCA_000404065.3 Pinus taeda
GAGGATGGCGCTGGGTTAGATCAATGGGTTGTAATCCTCTCTTCTACTACTTCTATCAATAAAGCTATTTGAGTTTTCCTCCATATTCTTGTATGCCTTTGAATATTGAATTGATATATGCATTTGTATGGTCAATATATATCTGATCCTATATTTTTCATGATTTTAGATCTCTATTCTTTGATGGTATTATGTTGCTTTGTCTCTACAGGCATTCTTTGAAGTGGGACAAGCGAGGAAGGAGTGGCAAAGATCTGTCAAAGGGGAGAGGAAACAAGCAAGGAGCTAAGCGAAAGACTGAGGTTGGTACTCTCTGCTTCTCTCTCATGTACTTCTCATAAAGAAAAACACAAGTGACTTTAGTTTTTTTGTTTATAGGATAGCTACCTGTCTTAGTGGCACTAGTAGCTTTGAATGGACACTAGTTTTCCCGATAACAGAAGAGTCTCATACTCCTACAGATAGTTCTCCATATGCTGCCATGCAAATTATAACCATGCTCCCTTTTATTCTAGGTTACACCACTGATGAGCATGTGGATGAGGTTATACTTGCTTTCCTTTCTATTTTTTTCTCAGGCAAGCCTCGAACTATAGTTTTTAACTTTGCTCAGTTCCTGGTAGACAAAATCCATGAGCAGATTATCAGATTTCCTAATGAAAGATTATTGAAATACTCTTTAGTATTGTTTCACATGTTCCAAGATCTGTCATCTTTTGGACACCATTAATCCAAAGATATTCCACTATTTTTAGTTATAAAGAGTACATTGATTCCTTTGTTCATCTAGTTGTAAACATGCCAATCCGTAGCAATCAACCTAGGATCAATGATGAGATTAAGAGAGATTTACAATGGTCTAAAAATAGTAGAGTTGGAGACTGGTATTTATACCAAGACCACACTGAAATCAGGATATATGGATGCCAACTCACTCCCTACAAACTGCCCAAATACCTCCCCATGAGGATATTTGCATTAGAGTATTTCAGGTTGATCATAAACTCATATGAGGTCAATTTTCTATCAGCTAGGAAGAAAACTCAGTTCAAGATCAAAAACCAATTGGGCCCTTTTATTTGTAATAATAAGGAAGCTAGACAAGAGGCAAAGAAAATTTTACAACAAATGAACTTCAATATAATTTTTATGTGGCAGTATGACCCTAATTGATTCATAAACAAACTAAGGCTCAAATTCAAATTAAGTCCTTTCATACATGAGCCCAGGCTAGACATTGAAACATATGCCAACCAGTCAGAATGGTTGGAAAATACTTTAATGGATGTGGAAAAAACCTTAATAGATGTGGAAAAGCATATAGACACTAGTTCCTTCTTGTAGGTTCCAACCCTATAGGAACAAATGGGTATTAGTCCCATTGTACAGACTCCGGACATGCAGGACAGAAATGTAAAGAGAACCAGGCAAGAAGGCTCTAGCTTTGTAATGGATACCACATATGATAGGTTTGAAATCAGTTACCGGAAGAAGCCCAAGCTTAATCCTGTAACTGAGCAAGAGGAGACCATTGAGATAGTTGAAATCGATACTAACACGATGGTTGGAAAGAGTAAAGGTCCAATGGTTTCAGAGGAAACTTCTCAACCTTCTACCTTAAATACTCAAATTATTGAAAAGCAACTTAGCATTGAAGTATCTTCATCAAGAAAACCAGTGGATAAAGTGAAAGGTATAAAATAGAAGTACAAAGAAATCAAGTTGAGGAACGAGGCATTAAAGGATGAAACATATGCCTAGTAATTCAAAAACACACCTACCAATCACAATAGATTAATGTCAGCCTTTGACATTAAAACTGGTAAAATGCAAATGACCTTTATGTAGCCTATAGTCCAGCAGCCTAGATCATTAGCAGACTACAGGAAGACAAAGTTTGAAGTTTTGGCCAGGGATGTTATTGATCAAATTGAAGTCCATAAGTAGGCAGGTGAAATGATTTACTTTACAACGACTAACAAAGCAATGAGTGTGCAGAAGCTTAAAAAATCTTTAGACAACATCATAACATAGTTTAAGCTAGAGAAGGCATCCACACAGGCCAAGGACAACAGAATCAAGTCACTGGAAAACTTGATAATTTAAATTGGATATAATCGAAATGATATCAAGGCTATAGAAAAATAATAAAGAAGAAAAATAAGGATATTGTTCCTTTGAAGAAACAACTGTAGTTGCCTCCTTTTGAACATCCATAGACCAAGGAGGTCCTAGAGATCCAAACCCACTAGGAAGAAATGATGGATCTCATCCTTCAATTAAGTGCTCAATTAAAAGAAATGGAGAAGGAATTGGATGAGCCAATACAGTTGAAACATTCCAGTCTTGAGACAACCACTGCCACTGCTATTCCCACAGTTACTATAGCAGTTCCTTCAGCTTTGGCAGCTTCATTGGTCCCAACAACTCCACTAGCTATAACACTTCCAGCTGCAACAACAACTACATCAACAATAGGTTCAAAGATAGCAACAAATCATCCAAGTGATGAAGCAGGTAAACTAGTCAAATCCATGGAGGACATGTCCATTCAGACCACTGAAATTAATAAACTTAAAGAAAAGGTAACAAGTTTAGAGGATGAGAAGAAACTGGCTCAAATTATGGATAAAGATGAAGTACAGAAGGCAAACAAGTTGACTGAGAGGATAAAGAACTTGGAAAAATAATTAACATTGAAGGATCCACTTGCCTAAGCAAAAGAGTAGCTACGGGCCAATGTCATCAACTCTACCAATGATATTTGACCATCTATACAAGTTATCTTTGAACAAAATGATTTAGTCAAAGAGGTTGGTGAAGCAATTCAAAGAGTTAAGGCTGAACTTGGAAATATGCCAGAAGAAGCCTCAAGAATAATCCAATTCCTTAAACTCAAAGAATAAATATGAATTGTAGGAGCTTGACATAGCTGACACCACTGGCACTATACTAGAGGTGAAGAAAGTAATCACCAAGAGGAACCTGATGATGCAGCTTGAGGACAAATTCCAAACAATGGAGCTAGCTATACGTAGGTGCATGGTCAAATTTGATGCTTTGAGGCAGAAAGCTCTACCAAATCCATTGGTAATAAATGATAGGTTAATGCCACATGAAGACTATAACAATAAAATTAGAGAAGTGGAAAGGGAGCAAGTCAATAGTTCCTCTATGAAAGGGATGCCTACAGGAAAGTTTCTCCAGCATGAGGTAAAACATATTTTTTTAAATAAGCCCACCTTTGCAAAATACAAAAAAGTTGATGAAGTCTACAGGAGAATGGTAAATATTAAATTACCAGATATAGAGACTTAGGAAGAATTAAATGATTTACTGTGAAAATGCAAGGTAAATAGTGCTTACAGAGCAATGAAACAAAAGTAGCAGATCAACTAAGTCAAAAAGTATCAGATGAAAGAGTATCAGTCAAAAGGAAAAGTAAAAGAACCGTCAGCATGGAAGACAAACAACAAACGAGAAAAAGTAGAAAAAAATCTGATAGCAGAGCCAAATAAATAGGGACAGCTTGCAACAGTTACATATCTGTCTCTATCTTCTTGCGTGGAGATTTTTCTTTTTCCTTGAATAATTCCGAAAATAGTTTGGGATTTTTGTAATAAGTTTTTGTATAAATACTTCATAAATCGAAATATAGAGTGTCGATTTCTAAACATTTCTATATTTGTACTGATCTAAAACCTAAGGGTTAATTGTACGATTTTTTTAAGTCAGCAGACTAGACTGAGTAATAAAGGAATTGCATTGCAGGATTCATGTGTTGGGCCACTTCAGTGAAGTATTTTCTGTTTGTCAAATTGTTATCCTCTTAAGTGTTTCACATACTTGCATGTTATCTAAATTGAATGAAATAATTGGAATATTATTACATAATTTGTTTAAGTACACTCTGTCTTGAACAATTATTCATTTTTATGTTTTCTTTTTATATTCAGAGTAGGAGATCCTTTATTGCTCCCTAGTTTTGATTGACCTTTGTCATTTCCCTCATTATCCAGTTTGAGGAATCCTTAATTGCTCCTTGACCCCAATTGAAAACCATTTCACCATCCAGCCTAAAAGACCTGCATTTACTCAACTACCTTGCACTGTGAACATTACCTTTAAAACATGATTGTTTTCTTGACACTTGACCCCATGGGCCAATGGTAAAAGACATCCCCCTATCCATTTAAGTCAGTGATTCCACCACCAAATCAAAGTCAAAAACCAATCAAGCTTAAATAGCTAGCCTAAAATCAATTAAAATCATAAAGGGAGAGCCCTCTCTTAGTATTAGGAAGGATAGATCCTGATCTCAAAAGTAGGTTTGTGGTTACCTCTAATATTTCTTTTGACACAAGATAACAACCCTAGGGAAATTTTAGAGTGATAACATAGTGGCGACCATACTGGGGACAGTCCTTAGTTTAATAAAACTTAAAGGAAATCTTAAATCTCATCTTTGCACCTTAAGGTCATTTTAGGGTTGTTAAAATGTTTCGCTTAAAAAATTAAAATTATGGCTCCCAAAAGAACACATTATACGAGGGCACATCCAGATCCAAACCCTACTATAATTGTTGATGATCCTGACAGAATTTTAAGAAAACCAAAAAAGGTAGAAACTTAAGGAAGTAGTAGTGAGTTAATTAAACCAAATTCACTCCCTAAAGATTTATCAAGTTTAGAGGATATTCAATTTGATTTATCATTTGGGCTTTCTCTCTTTCGTACCAAATCTGAAAATTCAATTCATGATACTTTAATAAACCCCAATTTTTTTTTCAATTTATTGAGTCAAAAAAGGTTCCTATACATCCTGATTTAGATCAACATGTTTTGGATACTTTTGACAAGCTAGAAGCTTTAACCTCAACTTTGATAAGACATAGAGATGAAGCTTATCTTCAACAATCAGTTGAATTAGCTGCCCTAACTGCTGCTACCCCTAAAATTTCTATAGAGTCTTCAAAAATTGTAAATACAACTTCATTTATTGCCACCTCACCTATAATATCCACTACAGTTCATTCCCCAAAACCATTCATACCTCAACTTCCTTTCCAACCAAACGTCTCAACTTCATCTAGTTCATCTACAGCCATCTAAAGTTCTTCTTCAAGAACCACTACTTTACCCTTCAGTCAAACCAAATTCTTAGCCATGGGAGATAGATATGCACCTTTGGTATTACCAGCTCAACTACATGCCATACCCCAAGACTACCAGAATAAAATCTTTCTGTTTGATGCTACTAGTCAGTATACTATCCAACAACATGTGAATAAAATGAATGATTTTTCTGAGTTACATGAGATTGATGAGTCTGATGTGAAAATGGGATTATTTGCCCAAACATTAGCAATAGCTTTCAAAATATGGTTTAAAGGTTTATCTTCTAATCATATTGCTAATTTAGCTGCTTTCCATATATTGTTTATCAATAGATGGGAAAGAAAGAAAAACCCTTTACAAATATTGTCTGAATATGAAAACATTAGAAGAGATCCAAATGAATTTGTTCAGAACTATTGTACTAGGTTCAACGGCATCTATAATGCAATTCCTGCAAATATCAAACCTCCACCAGATTTTAAACTAATCAAATTTCCTTATGGTTTTGACCCTGATATATCTTAGCAATTGAGAGAAAGAAACCTTGAAACATTGGAACATATGCAAAGTAATGGTGTTAGTGTAGAAGCCAATTTATTAGCTAAGAGAGCTAGGATGAGAAATGAGAAAAGAGTTACCATTAAAGAGGAACCATCCACTTCAGATGGAAAGATAGAAAATTTAGCTAAAAGTGTAGAACGGGTAATGGATAGATTATAAAATATGGAAAGAAAATCTCAGTAATCAACAAGGATCCCCAATTAGAAACCCCAACTTTAGGAAAAATATTAATACTGGAAAAGAAAGAGATGTTATACATGATCAACAAGTTAGACCATCTTCCCAGGAAAATTATGTTGAAGGTTCACAAAACCATGAAGAAGAGGAAGATACCCAAGTAAACCTATTAGGGATTAAAAATGAAGATGTTGTTTTTCTTACTCAGGAAGAACATGAATTGTATATGTTACAGAAATTACAACTAGAATATGGAGAGTCCTTTGACTACAAATAAGGCTATGAATATGCTATCTATGAAGTTCACAAGTAGTATAGCCTCAGAAGAAAAAAAAATACATAAGTTCCCACTAAGAAATGAGTGCAAACCCAAACTAAGAAAATAGCAGAATATCATGTGACCAAAGTTCTACAAATTCTCCTTAGAGGAACTGAGGAGACTTCCAACCCAAAAATTGTAGACATAACTTCAATTGAAACTCAAACTTCAACTCTTAATAAAACTATTCCAAATAAGAAAATTCAAAACAAAACTATTGGTACACAAACTAAGTTTCCAAATGCTGATAAAGAAGATAAAAGTACATATACCACAAGTGCTAAGGAAGATCCTGTATAATCATGAAAAGCTCAACTTCCATTCAACATTAAGACTGGGATATCCAAATTGAAAATATCAGTTCCTTTGATAGAGTTAGTGAAAAATGAATCATACAAAGGTGAAGGTGAAGATGAATATGAAGATGATAGAGTTAGTAAACATAGGTGAAGGTGTAGATGGTGTAAACCTTAATGATGATCAACCAGAGTTATTACTTGGTCCAAAAGTAAATGGAAAACATCAACAAGGGGTTATCCATCCATTCTACATTAGTGTAAATGTTCATGATAAAATCTTACATAATGTTATGCTAGATTTAGGGGTGTCCCATATCCTGATGCCTAAAGCAATCATGGAAAGATTAAATTTAGATAACACCAGACCCTACAAGGACTTGTTTTCCTTTTATTCTAGCTAGGTCAAATGCCTTAGCCTCATTAAAGATTTGTGTGCAACTCTAGTCTGGTGCCCAACAAAGAGTATTTTTATGGACATAGTAGTTGCTGATATCCCACCCAAGTATTTAATGCTATTATCTCGCTCATGGGGAGAAAAATTGCAGGGATCTTTATAGTTAGACATGACATATGCTACCATCAATATATTTTGTCAGCAATGAAAGCTTTACAGAGATACCTTGATTAAATACAGGGTAAGTAGTCCAGAAAAACAATAGAATTACCCTATATACTCCATGCATTCTGATATGGACTCATTTATCTTGTATACTTTAGACAGTGGCAAAGATGAAATCACTGATATAGAAGAAAAATATAAAGCACCTGATAGCGTAAACAAAACACATGAGTCTATATGGCATTTATATTTTGATGGCTCTGTTAATAGATTAGGAGCAGGTATAGGAGTTTGGACTCATAACATGGAAAATAATCATTCTAAAGGTCATGCCTTTAGATTAAACTTTAAATGCACAAACAACATGGAAGATTATGAGGCTTTAAGCTTAGGACTGTAAATTGTAATAAAACATGGAGCCAAGAGAGTTTCTATCATGGGAGACTTGGAATTGATCATAAAACAAATTAAAGGAGAGTATTCTATGAATAATATTAGACTTAGCCAATACAGAGAAACTGTTCTAGATCTGATTAAGGAACTTCTTAAAACTGATTTTGCTACTATTCCTATGAAATAGAACATGCAAGATCATAGTTTGGCTACATTTTCTAGCACTTGCAAATTACCTTTTCAGCCCAATCACCACTACACTATAGAAGTAAGACACGGACCTATTATACCTGATAATCTGAAATATTGGCAGATTTTTTCACAAGCTTCTCAAATCTATGATTTCATGAACACTGAGGGAGAATTCCAAAACTGTAACATAGATACTGATTGTATGGTAAATAACAACATAAATAGTGAGATAGATATAAATTGTTTAGATGTAAGTAAACCCACTAAATTCACTAAAATAGAAATAGATAACTTAGAAAAAGTAGAAATAAAAGAAATAATCAATTATGATTCTGACATTTTAAACCTTAAAAATAACTTTTTGCCTAAGGGATTAGTCCCATTAGAAGATTTGTTTGATTCAAATGATGTAACTAGAAAACCAAAAATGGAGCCTTTAAGATCATATATAGAAGAATGTAACATTGGAATAGAAGAAAAACCTAAGCTTATTAAAATATCCAAATTATTACCTCCGGATGAAAAGTTGAAATACATAAGTCTGTTTATTGAATTTCAAGATGTCTTTGCCTGGTGTTATGAAGACCTCAAGTATTATGATACTAGCATTATTCAAAATAAAACACTGATCAAAGAAGATCATAAACCCTTTAAATAAAAGATTAGGAGAATCAATATAGTTCTTATGTCATTAATTGAAAAATAAGTAAAAAGGATGTATGATGCACAAATCATAGCACCAATTAGATATTAAGATTGGGTCTCTAATTTAATCACCACAGGAAAGAAAATAGGAGAAATCAGACTCTGTGTTGATTTCATAAACTTGAACAAAGTATCACTAAAAGATAACTATACCCTCCCTAAAATGGACCACATTCTCTAGAGGATTGTAGGGTCATCCAAGATTTCATTGCTTGATGGATTCTCTGGATACAACCAAATCTTAGATCAACAAGAGGATCAAGCAAAGACTACATTTACCACTCCATGGGGTACTTTCATGTATTTAAGGATGCCTTTTGGATTAATGAATGCTGGAGCAACATTCCGAAGAGAAATAGACATAGATTTTGCAAAAGAAATCCATGACTTTCTAGTTTTCTACCAAGATGACATCACAGTGTTTTCCAAATCAGATAATGAACATCCAGATCGCCTAAGAAGTGTTTTTATTAAATGTAGAAAATTTGACATTTCCTTGAATCCCAAAAAGGCATTCTTTGGGCTAGAAGAAGGTAAACTCTTGGGACACATAATATAAAACGATGGAATTAGAATAGATTCAACTAGAATAGAGGCAATCCTAAACATTAGTCATCCTAGGAACATTATGGAATTGCAATCATTCTTGGCTAAAATAATTTTTCTTAGAAGATTCATTTCTAACTTGGTATAATTAATTAGAGAATTAAATAACATGTTAAATAAAGATTCAACACTTAAGTGGGCAGTCGAGGCTAAACAGTCTTTTGAGGCAATCAAAGAAGCACTTACTAAAAATCCAGTCCTCATAAGTCCTGATTTCAAAAAATATTTTATATTTTCTTCTTTCGCTTCAGAACATACTATTGCAGCAGTCTTCTTGCAAAAGAATGGTCAAGGTTATGAGTAGCCTATTGCATTTTTCAGAAAATCTTTGAGAGATGATACATTAAAGTAAAACATAATGGAAAAGCAAGCACTTCTTTAGTGAAATCTATTAAATATTCTAGAGTGTACATTTTATACTCACACATCGTTGCATATGTTCCAAATCTAGTAGTAAAGGACATATTAACACAGAATGGGCCTGAAGGAAAGAGAGGCAAATGGATTTCCACTATTTTGGAATATGACATTGAAATAAATCCTACAAAACTTATCTAAGGAAAAGGTTTAGCTAAAATCATGGTCAAATCAAGCTATCAGGCCTTAGATATAAATTTCATTGGTGCCCTAGATGATTAGGAAGAGATGATGACTCCACAGATCAGTGAAGCTTTCATAGATTAACCCTAGTATGTAGATATCATATTTGTTTTACTAAATTTACAAGCTCCTCCTAATTTATCTAAAACTAAAGGTAGATTCTTGAAAATGAAAACAATGAAATATTGTATCACACACAATGCTTTATTTTGGAAATATAATGGTGGCATTTTACTAAATTGTTTATTAAAAGATGAAGATCACAAAGTTATGCAATAATTTTATGTAGGAGATTGTGGAGGACACCTATACTAGAAAACAACTACTGATAAGATTTTGAGGGCAGGTTTTTACTGGCCCACCCTTTTTGCAGATGTCAAGAAATATGTGACCTCCTATCACAAGTGCCAAATATTTGAAGGGAAAAATAAACTCATACCATTACCTCTCAAACCCATATCCACATAAATGCCTTTTGAACAATGGGGTTTGGACTTCAGTGAGGAAATTCAACCATCCTCCTCAGCCCAGGATAAATGGATTTTGACAGCCACTGACTACTTTACCAAATGGATAGAAGCCATCCCTTCTAGACAAGCCACAGACTCTGCCATCATTTCATTCCTTGAGAACAACATCCTTTCTAGGTTTGGATGCCCACAAAATCTCATTATTGATAATGCAGCTACTTTCAAATCCAAGAAAACGGTGACTTTTGTAACATATATCACATTACCCTTGGCCATTCCACTACCTATTACCCTCAAGGTAATGGACTTGCACAATCCTCAAACAAAAGCCTTGTTAATATCATCAAGACACTATTAGAAGACAACAAGAAGACCTGAAACAAAAAGTTAGTTAATGCCTTATGGGCAGACAGACTAATTACCAAAAAATCTATTAGTACATCTCCTTATCAACTACTATATGGAATGGATGATGCTTTTCCATCCTCTTTAGGAGTACCGGTGATGAAAATGATTCAAGAGTCGCAAGTGGAACCAAATGATATCCAAAGAAGATAAATCAAACAATACATTTGCAATGAACGAGAGAAGAAGTCTATGTCAAATCACAAGTGATCTAGGATAAAATCAAAAACATTTTTGATAAGAAAACCAAAGCTGATGATTTTTACATAGGTGATAAAGTACTCAAATCCGATTCTAGAAGAGAAGAAATGGGTTAACATAGTAAATTTGATTTCCTATGGCAAGGCCCTTATATCATTTATGGTTACAGAGGTAATGATGCATTTTTCTTGAGGTAACTAGATGGAACAGATCTACCAGTTGGACCAATCAATGGTAGAATGTTGAAGCATTACTTGTCCACAAATTAACATTGGTTCATTTGTTTACTTTTCTCATTGTAAATAACATTTCAAACTTTAGATAGGATTGGATAATAATATTTTGAGGTTGAAGCCCGAAGAGAAGGCCCTTAGCTTTGAAAGGTGTACCATCATATGTATGAATAAATCAGATCACAGAGGAGTAGTTACAAGGAAACCACAGTCAAAGTTTCAAAGGCTACTAATCTTAAAGTTCTTCACATTTCACCAAGAAATTCCATCCCCATGTGAAGCCACTGTTAGGGTCCTATAATAATGGGATTCATAATTTTGAATTGGCTATCGTTAGTCTTGTAATATTGTACATACTTTTTATTTCTGCAAAATGTTTTCTCACATTAAAAATTAAGAAAAAAAATGTAAAGAGGGTGAAGTCCTAAAAGAATAGTCAAAGGACCAAAAGAAAGAAAAAGATATAAAATATGAAACCAAAAAAGAGATAAGAATAGATCATGAAAGTGTGAAAATTCAAATGCCACTCCTTTTTACTTTACTTTGCAAAATAATATTGTGTGAAGCTTGTCAAAAATGCCACAATCCATGATGGTCAAATAGTTTAAACTTGATTCATTGATGCTTTAAATTTCATGTTAATAGATAGAGAATAAAAATATAGCCAAACTGTTTAATCTTGGCAGATCAGTAGACAGGTAGAGAATAATAATGGTTCATCAATTTAATTTGAAACATTGGAAGTTATAAGGTTAGAATTAGACAATTTGCTTATCAAAGAAAAATAAATAAATGGTCAGCAAGCTCAAATGCACCCAATGAATGAAGAAAATTCTAGGGTAAATAAAGGGTAGGTAGAAGAAGTTTTGCAAGTGCACAAGGTTGTTTGGTCAAATCCACCTTCATCATGCTTAATCCTATGTTTCACGTCCAGGAGGAATTGTCAAAGAGAAAGGACATTCACTAAAGTTTATTTATTAATTTCGCCTAATTTCACTAGACCCCCACATACTTAGTCTACTAATTTCCTCTCATTATCCCTTCATTATTTTTCATCCCATAATGTTGTCCCCTTCTTGGTTCCAAAGCACCACTTCCCTCTTCATTTCCCCTTGTAAAAACCCTTTCCCTTCATTTTGACCTTTTTTCCCTTTGTTTCACACATTTCCTTAAACATTACCCTTTAAAAATCATTCCCCCTTCCCAAAACCCCTTTCCTTAGTGTGAAACCCATTCCCATCACAAATAATACACCCCCCCCCATTATTAATTTCCCTTTTTCATTAAAAACACACTAAACCCCTCTATCCTAAGTTATTTCCTAAACTATACTCCCACTTTATGTATTTAAAGTCCCCCACGTTATAATTCCTGACAACCTTTTAACTCACCAAACCTTGGTGTATACTTAAAACCTTCGTCGTATAATCCATGGTCCCCACCCTTTAATAACCCATTTCTTATATTAAAATTCTATGATTACTTTTTAGTTAATTACATTTCATTGTAATTAAAACCCGACCCCACTCCCCAGCTCCACCCTCGCAACTTTGTCACGCGATAGCCCTCCGATCTCCCACCTCCCGATCCAATAGAGCATATCCATATCACGCAATTTCATCATCTGATAGTTAAAGGTCCAAAAGCACGCGAGATGTGTGGTTTTGGCCGAGTGTTGTTCCGCTATGTGGCGACACCAGATTATATTGCGTGCTCACAAAAAATACCGCCCTCTACCCAAAAGTAGTGCAATATGGCATAAAACTGCCTCCCTCATAAAACAAAACTATCCACTATTCGTTTACCAAATCCATGCCAAAATGTAACCATTGTTGGTTAAAAATCGAAAAATCCCCCTTTCACTCTTTTCACTCATTTTTGCTACCAAAAACTTCTGTTACCCAATTCTGAAACCTTGAATCTCTACCAAACATTTTAATCACCTTTTGCAACCAGAAGATGTTTTAGACACCAAATTGAAGAAGGAAATAGACAATTGAAGCCTCATAAACCTCTGTTGCTACCACAGAACCCTGTCTGTGCACCAAATTGTCATTTTCCAAGTATTCCTTGAAGAACCAGAACTACCCTGTAATTTAAGCTATGCACAATAATTATCAAAAGTTTAATTAATTAAATTAATTTAAAAATCTTGCTAGACTGAAGAAAACCTTATTGTGCATCCAAAAACCCTTTTCTATAGAATGTAATTATCCTCACCACTATTCTAGGGCTTTTGACCTTACTCCTAAATCTAGAGAAAAAGTAATTTAGTTTAATAAACAAAATTATGGCTTCCCAAAGCACTTTGGATGTAAGACCCCTGCAAACCCCTCACCTAGATATTGACCACCTCTAATTGGCGGACAAATATTTTCAAATTAAAGACAATGTTTCCCCTAACCATCTATTGAAACTCCATTTTTTGAGTAAAGGTAAATTCTTGAACCAGAATGATGACATTCACCTATGGGAATAAAATTTTCCCAAGTACTTGTTCCCACAAGTATGTACCTATTCCGAGAAACCATCCACTTTTGCCAAGCTTGCTTTTTCCCAAGTCAAAGAGTCATAGTCTCTCCTGACCAACATATTTTATTCACCATTACTATAGAGTCAATAAATCAAATTTTGTAGATCCAACCAAACCCAAATGAGACCGCACTTTCCCTTGAAGCCTTATTGGAACTCTAAACAAAGCTGGACCTTCCCAAGAAAGCTCAAATCTTTCAAACTTTCATCATAGAAGAGTCTCATACTCCTATAGATAGTCCTCCATATGCTACCACCATTTTATATGAGAGAGGCAGACAAATTATAACCATGCTCTCTTGTACTCTAGGCAAGCCTCCAGCCACAGTTTTTAACTTTTCTTGGCTCTTGGAAAAGATAATCCTTGAGCAGTTTGTCATATTTCCTAATGAAAGAGTATTCAAATACTCTTCAGTATTGTTTCACATGTTCCTATATTTTCAGTAAGATGGATTTCCAGTCAGCATCCGAAAGTTAGACACCAAGGGTCATCCAAGATCTATCATCATCTGGACACCATTAATCCAAAGATAATCCACTGGTTTTAGTCATAAAGAGTTCATTGATTCCTTTGTTCATCTGGTTATAAACATGCTCACCAATAGAAATCAACCTAGGATCAATGATAAGATTAAGATATTTTTACAATTGTCTAAACGTAGTAGAGTGGGAGACTGGTATTTATACCAGGACCACACTGAAATTTGGATATATATGGATGCCAACTCACTCCCTACAAGTTGCCCAAATACCTCCCAGTGAGGATATTTGCATTAGAGTATTTCAGGTTGATCATAAACTCAGATGAGGTCAATTTTCTATCAACTAGGAAGAAAACTCAATTTAAGATCAAAGACCAATTGGGCCCTTTTATTTTTAATAGTAGGGAAGCTAGAAAAGAAGCAGAGAAAATTTTATAGCAAATGAACTTCAATAGAATTTTTATGTCGTAGTATGACCCTAATGGAGTCATAAATAAACTAAGATCAAATTCAAATTAAGTCCTTTCATACATGAGCCCAGGCCAGACATTGAAAGATATGCCAACTAGTTAGAATGGTTAGAAAATACTTTAATAGATGTGGAAGAAACCTTAATAGATGTGGAAAAGTAGATAGATACTAGTTCCTTTCTACAGGTTCCAACCCTATAGGAATAGATGGGTATTAGGCCCATTCTACAGACTCCGGCCATGCAGGACATAAATGTAAAGAGAACCAGGGAAGAAGACTCTATCTCTAGAATGGATACTACAAATGACAGGATTGAAATTAGTTATAGGAAGAAGCCCAAGGTTAATCATGTAACTAAGCAAGAGGACACCATTGAGACAATTGAAATCATTGATACTGACACAATTGTTGAAAAGGGTAAAGTTCCAATAGTTTCAGAGGAAACTCATCAACCTTCTACCTCAAATACTCAAATTATTGACAAGCAACTTAGCATTGAAGTCTCTTCATCCAGCAAACTAGTGGATAAAGAGAAAGATATAAAAGAGAAGTACAAATAAATCAAGTTGAGGAATGAGGCATTAAATATTGAAACATATGCCCAATAATTCAAACAAACACCTACCAATCAGAATAGATTAATGTCATCCTTTGAAAGTAAAACTGATAAAATGAAAATGACTTTTATGCAGCCTATATTCTAGCAGCTTAGATCGTCAGCAGACTACAGGAAGAGAGATTTTGAAGTTTTGGCCATGGGTGTTCACCCTATTGATCAAATTGAATTCCATAAGCAGGCAGGTGAAATGATTTACTCTACAATGACTAACAAAGAAATGAGTGTGTAGAAGCTTCAAAACTCTCTAGAAAACATCACAATGCATCTTAAGCTAGAGAAGGCATCCTCACAGGCCAAGGACAATAGAATCAAGTCACTGGAAGACCTAGTAATTTAATTTGGATATAATCCAAACGATCTCGAGGCTGTAGAAGAACTAATAAAGAAGAAAAATGAGGATATTTCTACTTTAAAGAAACAACTAAAGTTGCCTCCTTCTGAACATCTGTAGACCAAGGAGGTCCAAGAGAGCCAAACCCAGCACGAAGAAATGATGGATCTCAATCTTCAATTAAATACTCTACTAAAAGCAATGGAGAAGGAATTCGACGAGTTAATACAACTAAAACAAGTCAATCTTGAGATAGCCACTACCACTGCTATTCCTACAATTACTACAACAATTCCTTCAACTTTGGTAGCTTCATTGGCCCTAACAGCTACAACACTTCCAGCTGCAACAACAACTACATCAGTTCCAAGTTCAAGAACAGCAGTAGCTCATCCAAGTGATGAAGCAAGTAAATTGGTCAAAGCCATTGAGGACATGTCCATCTAGACCACTGAAATAAATAAACTTAAAGAACAGATAACAAGTCTAGAGGATGAGAAGAAATTGGCTCAAATTATGGATAAAAATGAAATACAAAAGTCAAACAGGTTGATTGAGAGGATAAAGAACTTGGAAAAAGAATTAACATTGAAGGAGCCACTTGACCAAGCAAAAGAGCAGCTATGGGCCATCTATACAGGTTATCTTTGAACAAAATGACTTAGTCAGAGAGGCTGGTGAAGAAATTCAAAGAGTTAAGGTTGAACTTGGAAATATTCCAGAAGAAGCCTCAAGAATAATCCAATTCCTTAACTCAAAGAATAAATATGAATTGCAAGAGCTTGACATAGCTAGCAGGATTGGCACTATACTAGAGGTGAAGAAAGTAATCACTGGGAGGAACCTGATGATGCCGCTTGAGGACAAATGCCAAACCATGAAGCTAGCTATAGGTAGGTTCATAGTCAAATTTTATGCTCTAAGGCAAAAATGTTTTCCAAATCCATTGGTAATAAATGACAAGTTAATTCCACATGAAGACTATAACAATAAAATCAGAGAAGTGGCAAGGGAGTAAGCCAATAGTTCCTCTATGAAAGGGATGCCTATAGGAAAGGTTCTTCACCAAAATTTTGAGAACGTCTTTTACCTCCAACATGAGGTAAAACATCTCTTTGTAAATAAGCCCAAATTTGCAAAATACACAGAAGCTGATGAAGTATACAGGAGAATGGTAAATATTAAATTACCAGATACAAAGACTTGGGAAAAATTAAGTGATTTACTGTGAAAATGCAAGGTAAACATTGGTTACAGAGTAGTGAAACAAAATAAGCAGATCAACTAAGTTAAATAGTATCAAATGAAAGAGTATCAGTCAAAAGGAAAAGTAAAATAACATTTCAGCGTGGAATACAAAAAAAAAGGAGGAAAAGAAGAAAAAAATATGACAACAAAGCCAAATAAACAGGGACAACATTGAGAACGTACATATCTGTCTCTATCTTCTTGTATGCAGATTTTTCTTTTTCCTTGAATAATTCCCAAAATAGTTTGGCATATTTTTTAATAATTTTTTGTATAAATACTTCATAATTCTAAGTATAGAGTGTGGATTGCTCAACTTTTCTATAGTTGTATTGATCTGAAACCTAAGGGTTCATTGTACCATTTTTTCAATTCAGTAGACTAGACTAAGCAATAAAGGCATTGCATTGCAGGATTCATGTGTTGGGCCACTTCAGTGAAGTATTTTCTATTTGTCACATTGTTATCTTATTAAGTGTTTCACATACTCGTATGTTATCTAAATTGAATTAAATAATTAGAATATTATTATAGAATTTGTTTAAGTACACTATGTCTTGAATAGTTATTCATTTTAGTGTTTTCTTCTGATATCCAGAGTAGGGAATCCTTTATTGCTCCCTAGTTTCGATTGAACTTTGTCATTTCCCTCATTATCCGGTTTGAGTAATCCTTAATTGCTCCTTGACCCCGATTGAAAACCATTTCACCATCTAGCCAAAAAGATCTGAATTTACTGAGCTACCTTGCCCTATGAACACTATCTTTAAAACTTGACTCAGTCTTGTTTTCTTGACACTGGACCCCATAGCCCAATGGTAAAAGACATCCCTCTATCCATCTAAGTCACTAATTCCACAACCAAATCAAATTAAAAACCCAACCAAAATTAAATAACTAGCCTAAAATCAATTAACGCAACAAAGTTAAATCATAAAGAGAGAGCCCTCTCAGAGTATTAGGCAGGCTTCATCCTTAGCTCAAAAGTAGGTTTGTGGTTACCTCTAATATTTCTTTTGACACGGATAACAACCCTAGGAAAATTTTAGAGTGATAACACATTCAAACATATAAATATAACTATAAAATCATAGATCTATCTTAAATACGGGTCTAACATGAGCCTAGAGGGATCCAGTTTCTTCACGTGCAATAGTTTTATGAACCAACATTATTTAAATATTTTGTATAGTTATTTTTATTTTATTTTTAAATTTTTTATTTGATCGACATGAGAAAAATTTCAACTTTGATGACTGATATACGAGCTTATACATCACACTAGGTTATAAAATGAGCCTCTCACCTTAATAAACAACCACGATAAAATTATATCACTTAAAAAATAAAAAAGATGTCAGGAGAGTAATTAACTTGAGCATGATTTTTGTGACTTCTAGAGATCATTCATGATTCTATCCACAACCATCTATAAACACGAGCTTCTACAACACAAAACTTATGAAAGTGATAAACCTTTCATTTGAAGCACATGGTATTAATCTCTTTTTGACCATAAAAATGAGTCCTTTGAGATCTAATCTATGCACTCTATGGGAAGAATCGTTGTACGTTAGAACTATGAACCATAGTTCTACTATCATAAAGGATATAACATCTTCATTTATATAATAATAGGAGAATTTTTCAGTCAATCTCTAACATTTACTATTTTCTTCTCTGTGGACTTTTTCATTGGAACACAAAATGTAGAATTTCTAATTTTATATTAATTAAAAGGAGAAGGGTGAGAAAATTGTATGCCCAAGAGATTTAATTTTCCCATAGCTCGATGTTAGGTGGATTGATGCTTATTTTTATGCATATTATTTTTCCATTTCATTTCGCTTTATGGGGGGTCCTTAATGCCTAGTGAAATAGGCTATGAAGAAAGGATTGCACATTAATGGCTTACCCTAATTATCAAATTTGCATCGATAGTCAAGCTATAATGTATTTATTTTTTGTTGAATATGACATTTAACATATTGAGATGTTGTTTATGATTCATGACTAAATTGGGAGTTATATTGTTTGAAATGATATTCTATGCTAAATTAACAAAGTAAAAGTTTACTAAAAGTGCATGGAAACTGAGTATTTGTGTAAGAATAGAAGTTGTGTCCATTATTATCTTACAAGATCAAATTTAACTAAATGCTTCGTTATTTGTTTATCCAGAAATTTCAATGTGATGATGAGCTATCTAGAACCCAAAGCTATGGGATGTGAAAAGGAATCCTTAACAAATTTTCAGAGAACCCATTGTAAGAGTATTTCAGATTATTGTTTTCTTATTACATTCTCATGCCAATAATTATCATGTTTTGTCCATTAGGATTCTTGGTTTTCATACATAAGAAGATTTATTGGATTTTCTTTATTCTTATTAACTTAGGGAGGATCAGAGGTTATTCTTTAAATACAGGTTTCATTAATTCTATATTTGTAATTTTTTACTCATGTTGGCATTTCAAAGAAGGTTTATGGGCTATTTGTGCCAACCATGAAATGTTTTTTTATATTTGTTCATTGTGGTATTTAGTTAGTCATTACCCTGGCTGAAATTATTGTTCAATGTGTTCAACTACTATTTTCATTTGTTTATCGTCTCCATCTTATAATCTTCTTCATGTTTCCAGGTTTAGTTGAAGGATGTTCCAGTGTTGTTATTTTGGAGGTTTCCTTTATTTGTTTGTCTTGATTTCTATTAGGTTTGTGCCTATATGTGTATGTTGTCTACAATTTGTTTTGCTCAATTTCTAGTTCACTAGTGTATATTTTTGCCTTAAGTTTTGACCCAAAATAGATCACTATATGTTATTTCATCTTATGAGGTCACATTTTAAAAGATAGAGGGGAGTATAGTATTCAGTATGTAAACTTCTGTAAACTTTAGCAGTGAAATTGTTGCATGGAGATGGCTCCCTTGTCCCACAAATAAAGGGGATTCATATACCAATATGTTGTTTGGCTTAGACATTACCTTAAATTTAGATATTATAATTAGTATGTTATGGAAAATCATAGTTGTGGACTACAACATGCCATTTTAATTTTTTAGGCCCATTTTTGAAATCCATTGAGCAAGGTCAAAACTGAAAGTTCCATGTTTGAGAGTTGAAGCAATGTTTTTTTGGGGTCAATCTATTGAAACCTCATCTATTATCACTTGAAGGTTGAGAAACTCATTAAGAGATTTTTAACAAGCTAAAGAAGTAAAAAAAATATTGTTTTTGCTAGAACATTATGCCCTGACAATTAGACCTATGCTTTGACAATCTCAGTATGAAGTAGAAGTCATGCCAACTTTCATTGGTCACAGATTTTGAACTAGCCATATATGTACTTTTGAAAAGGCCCTAAAGGGTCCAAAATCCTAAAACTAATTTGGAGTAATGGATTTCACATGCCACAAAACCTAACCCTAATGTTTATGTCTATCAACAGGTGTTAAAACCTCATCCACCAAGGTAAAAAGGGTTCCATTCCATGCTAGCACAGGGAAAATGACTAAGATATAATAGCAGGGTGGAGGAAGAAGGAGACCTTGTAGGAACCTATTATAGGCCACAAATCTTATTTTTTCCATGGTATGTTATGAAACCATCTCACAAAATGATAGAAAAGATATATCAATGACTTAAGAATTAGCCTCTTCGAGTGGGCCACCTCCTTTATATTACACAAATGAGCGATTCTTGGATGATTCAAATGAAAAAAATATCCTTTCTATATATAGGAGTCTAAGGGGTTACAATATAATCAAAGCCAACATAACAATAATAATATAAGGGCACAAAAATAACAATAGTGGGCTTCTATGGGGCACAATAATAACAATATGGGGACAATAGGGGAACAACAATAACAATAAGGGCTACAATGACAATAGTAATGGGGAAACCACTAGTATTATAGGGACCTAACGTGCCCCTCTCCTTCAAAAAAATGGTGTCTTCAATTCTTGAGTAGTTTTGGATGCTTCTGTATAAAATTTTCATCCTCCCATGTGGAATCTTCAGTAGGTAAGTTATTCCACTTGATGAGATACTCTAGAATTGATCAATTTCATAGCTGTCAAGTTCTTATTTCTGTGACCGCTTCAAGTTCGAATATCATTTTTCCTTCCTCATCAATTTATGGAAATATTGTTTGAACTGGGAGCTTTTCACCTATAACCTTCTTTAAGCATGAAACATGGAAAACTAGGTGCACACGGGAAGCTACATGAAGCTCCAATTTGTATGCCATATTACCTATCTTTTGCAACACCTTGTACGAACCATAATACTTTGGTGATAATTTAT
>APFE030514693.1:2887-17914 GCA_000404065.3 Pinus taeda
ATGTACATGTTGCAAAGGAGAAATGAACCAAGTTGGATAGTAAATCTGAAAAGTGCATCTTTATTGGGTATAAGGATGGTTTAAAGGGTTATAAGCTTTGGAACCAGTAACAAGGAAGGTTGTGTACAATTGAGATGTGGTGTTCAGAGAGGTGAAAGATGTTATTAAACATGAAGTCCAACCAAAGGAACCTGTGAAGATAGAGTTTGAACTAAAGGAGAAAGAATCAGACTCTGTAGCAGAGGAGGAATCAGAAGATGAAGAGCCACAAACTCCGGCTGTGAGAAGATCAGTTCGAGAAAGAAGGCAGCCAGAAGGGTATAGTCCATCTTCCTTCTGTTCAAACTTTGCTTTGTCTGTTACTGATGATGATCCCAGAACTGGGAAGGAAGCAGTGGATTCAGAGGATGGAAAACTCTGGAAAGAGGCCATGGTTGATGAAATGGCATCTTTGCACAAAAATGAGGCTTGGGATCTGGTGGAGTTGCCGGCTGGAAGGAAACCCATTGGCAGCAATGGGTGTTCAAGAAGAAGACAAATGCAGAAGGGAAGGTGGAGAAGTACAAAGCTCGGTTGGTAGCAAAAGGTTATTCCCAGGTGCCGGGAATTGATTTTGGTGATATTTTTTCTCATGTTGCCAAGGTAACTTCTATTAGATTACTTTTATCTGTTGTTGTTGCTTTTGATTTTGAGGTAGAACAGATGGATGTGAAGATAGCATTTCTCCACGGTGATCTGGAAGAGGAAATTTACATGAAGCAACCTGAAGGCTTTGCGGTGAAGGGTAAGAAAGAACTCGTATGCAAGTTAAAGAAGTCTCTGCATGGGTTAAAACAGTCACCAAGGATGTGGTATCAGAAATTTGATACATTTATACGGGGACTTGGCTTCACCAGAAAGAAAGCAAATCATTGTGTGTATTTTAAATTAACTGGTGACTGTGTTATTTATCTGGTGTTATATCTGGATGATATGTTGGTAGTTGGAAATGACAAAGAAATTATCCTGGATTTGAAGACCCAATTGTCCTCCAAATTCGACATGAAAGATCTTGGTGTTGCAAACTATATTTTGGGCATGGAAATTAAAAGAGATCGGGCAAAGAGGAAGCTTTGGTTAAACCAGAGGAAGTATGTCGAGACAATACTACAGAGATTTAATATGCAGGATAGTAAATTGGTGAAGGTTCCTATTCCTGTAGGTGTGAGGTTATCTGCTGAACAGTGTCCCAAGACACAAGAAGAGGAAGAGGACATGTCCCGTGTTCCATATGCAAGTGCAGTTGGTAGCATGATGTATGCAATGGTCTGTACTAGACCAGACATTGCACATGCAGTGGGAGTATTGAGCAAGTTTATGTCAAAACCAGGGAAGGAGCACTGGACAACAATGAAGCGGGTTTTCAAGTATTTGCGTGGCAGTAGTGATTATGGTTTGTGCTACCAAGGAAGACCAGGATTGGACAGAGTGTTGGATATTTGTGGCTTTGTTGATGCAGACTGGGTAGGAGATCTGGATCAGAGAAGATCTAGAAGTGGGTATGTGTTTAAGCTATTTGGAGTTGCAGTCAGTTGGATGAGTAAGAAACAATCTGTAGTGGCACTATCAACTATAGAGGCAAGATACATGGCAGCCACTCTTGCAAGCAAGGAAGCAGTTTGGTTGTAGAGATTGTGTTCAAGTATGGGGTTAGTATAGGGAGATATAAGGATAGACTGTGACAGGTAAAGTGCAATTTTCTTGGCAAAGAACCCTGCTTATGATTCAAAGACAAAGCACATTGATGTTCAGTATCACTTTGTGAGGGATATGATAGAAGACAAAAAGTTGTTGCTGGTAAAGGTGGACACTTTGAAGAATATTGTAGATGCATTGACAAAATTTATAAGCTCTGAGAAGTTCTCTTGGTGTATAGAAACAATGGGCATTTCAAGGCTAGAAAAATGACTAAGCTCTCCTGTGGCCCGCTATGGAAAGAAAACAACAAGTGGGAGATTGTTGGGTTGTATTATATTCTTTCCACGACTAACCTACGTAGTGAACCAGGGGGTTAGAGGGGGGGCGGAGTCCCCCCTTCGTTTCGCCGATTACGCAGCGGGGGGGCAGTAGCCCCCCCTGTCCAGAGCATTTGAGGGTGGCGGGTAGCCCCCCTCTAAGGGGTCTGGGCAATGCCCCGGGAAAAAAAAAAATTGGACCCTATATTAGGTTGGGAAAACCTACCTATGGTAACATTGAAAGGAAAATAATGAAAAATCAAGCTGGTAGTCCCGGTTTTTGGATCCAGTGGGAAATATTTGTGTATATGTGTTTTATTTGTTATGGTCTTGCATTTTTATTTTTCCTGTGATTTAGAATTTGTATGCAGGTAATTTCTGTACAGGGTTAAAACCTACACTTCATGAGCTTGGAGTATCTTCCAGATTCCACTAGCATTTCCCCGATGCGAATGGTTCATTGAAGATCTATTTTCCTTCCTCTTTTCTTGTTGTCTTTGTTGAGGATCTTTCCATCCCATTGGCTTCTAGGCTGTATTCCAAGGGTTCATTGTCTCTGTGCTCTTGATAAAATTATTTCCAGATTGTCCAACTATCTTTATGGAATTTTGTCATAAATTTTTGTTTTATAGGCTTGCTCTAAGCCTAGAATATCCAGGTCTCCTATATCTATGCTTTCTGGTTCCTCTTCCATATTTTCGGTTTCATTCCTTTCTTTTGTATTTCCTTTTGTATCCTTCAGAGCGGTCTGCTCATTATCTACCTCCATACTTTGAGTGAGCTAGGCGGGAAAATCGCTGGGAGATGGAGAACTAAGGTCAATGATTTGCTTTGATTTCTGAGGAATCACTATGCTGGTGGAGGCTGAGTGAGATTTTGACTTGGGCTACTCCTTAGGGGGAGCCGGGGTTTCAAGATTATTTAGATCTAGCTAAGCCAGGGACTCGAAGCTATTCCTGGTACTCAGTCTGGGGGGGTTATCAGTAGTGGCCTTGGGATGCGATCTAGATTTTCTGAGATTATTTCTACTATGGGAGACTTTGGTGAATCCATCAGCGTCTGATTTTCCGGAAGGAGGAGGGGCTGAGGTTTTTAGGTTAGATGGGCAATCTCAAAATAGATGACCAAGAGCGTGACATTTCCTACAGCAGAATGGAACATGTTCATAGTCGATAGATTGGATCCATTCAAAATCATCATGAAAGAGACTTACCGCATCTAGTAGGGCATTGTTGAGGTGCATATAAACACATATACGTGCATATGAGGTGTATCTTCTAAGCTTAGTTTCCTCTACAACTTTGACGAACTCGCCAAGACCATTGCCAGTATCTTGTAATGATGCCTCATTCCAATACTCTAAAGGGAGGGAGTAGAGGTGGATCCAGACCAGAGCCCAACTGAGATCATCTTTATCCAAGTTAAATCTCTCAACCAAATCTCTGAGGTACATGCCAACAACATTAAATAAATACAGCCCTCCATCAATGATTCTATTTCTATCCTCCAGACAGTTGCAAACCGTTGTGAAGAATCCATTGGGGCCTAACTGCAGGGTAATGTGACCTTTTCGCTTCCATTCGGTTGCGATCCATCCTGCAGCACTTTGTTTGTGGGCCAAAAGCCAATAAACTTCGCTATTAGGACATGATCCTTCATATATTGGATTTGTGTGTTGATCCTATAGCTGGGTAGCTCGATCTTTGGTCTCGTGGCTGCAAATGGCTTGCATGTGGTGGAGGTCGCTTTGGGGACTGTGTTAACTATTTCTTTGTCTCCTTGAGAGTCATGTTCTTCTTCTATTTCCTTGTGGACTGTTTGTTTGTAGGCTTCCTCCTGCATTGGAACCTATTCGTTGTCATTTGGGGGAGGCGCTGTGCTCTCCCCCTGAGGTTTACCCATGATTCGTTCACCTCCTTTGTCTGTTTGTAATTTGTCTTGTAGCTATAAGAGTTGGCAGGGTTTACTGCAAACCCTGCATCCTGACGTTACAGATTAGTCTTGGACCCTAGCTGCCATGAACGCCGCTCCAGCTCCCTTAAAAGGTAGTGGGCTTGGCCCGGTTTAGACTAACTAATCGCATGATGAGCCATGACTAATTTTACATGATGTTAGTCATGCTAGACCACCAATCATATTTTGGTATTCCTGTTCCTGTCAGCTTCCTATAGATTTCATATGCTTCAATATATTCCACAAAATTGGGTTGCACTGGGAATAGGTGCTTCACTTCATTTTCAATGTAGAAAAGGTTCTCCAAAACATCATAGAGAACTTTCCCTATTGGAAATGGCTTGACTGCAGATGAACTGGCCTAACTGTTAACTTGCTGATTCAACTTGTTGATGTAGTCTATCTGAACCATTAGCTTTTCATTGATGACTAAAGGACTTGGGAGTCCTTTACTTTGTAAGATGCCAAATTTACTCATGAGCTCATTGATATCTTCCTCCCTACTTTGACATCTGCATTCCAAGCCTTGCATTAGCTTCTTTTTGGTCAATACTTTCTTTGTTTTGAGGATGGTAGCAGCTCTGTCCTCAATGTTTAATTGCTCCAACTATTACCTGTTTCTACTGTTTAGAAAATTAATTAGCTGGATTGCCTCTTCAATCTTTCTACCCAATTCCTCTCTGGTCCTTTGAATTTTTTCAAGATCAGGCTTAGCTAAGTAATTTGTTCAAAAATAATTTGAATGGATGACCATATCATTGATGGAATCAATGATATTGGCCCACAATATTCTCATGATCTCTGTCAAGGGCTTTTCAAATGTAAGTTCTTTCTCTAGTGCTCTAATCTATTGGGTTAAGCCTTTGTTTTTCCTCATCTCTTCTGCAAAATTGATTTTTGATACATCATACTTCTACTCCAAAGTAGTGAATTTCTCTTTCACTTTCTGCAGCTCTGTGACTTGGAGCTTCATCTTCTTCATGGATTTAATCAAGTCTTTTGTACTCTGTGTTGGTGTACCTATCTGTGATGTACCTGTTACTTCTATGGGTGTAGCTGTTGCCAAAGGAATATTTGGTGCTAAGGCTAATGCCAATGTAGAAGGGACTGATGTTGAAACTATAGGCACTACTGTTTAGGGTTGTGTGGTCAACTCACTCTTCCTAGACTGTACTGCTTTCTCTAATTCCTGCTCTATTTCTTTTAATTGCTCATTTAGCTTAAGGACCAAGTCCATAAGCTCTTCTTCATTTTTCTTCTTTATTAAGATTTCTGCTGCCTTGATATCTTTTGGATCATGGCCCAACTCAATAATCAACTCCTCTAATGATTTTATTATGTTTTATTTTTCCTGTGAGGAGGCATTTTCTAGTTGCAATTGGGTAGTAGTGTTGCTTAGTGAATTTTGCAACCTATGTGCCATCATTGCCTTGCTAGTTAGTGTAGAATAAACCATCTCTCCTACTTGTTTGTGCAGTTCTATCTGGTCTATTGGGTGGATGTATTTGGCCATGACTTCAAAGTCAGTCTTAAAATAATCTGCCAAATATTTTTGTTGTAGCACTGTGGGTTTTAAGAAACTCATTTGCATTTTGTCCTCTTTTATGTCAAAAGCTGACATCAATCTAGTTTGATTTGTAGGGGCCATGTTTAAATATTGAGCATAGGCTTGGGCCTTCAGCTGCTCATTCCTACTCTTGATTTCTTTGAATTTCCCCTTTATGTCTATAATCTTTCCAGAAGAAGATATGAGGGATGAAACTTATGTTCTCTATTGCCTTTCCAGTTCTTGCTTCTGTGAGCTTGAAGGTGTCCCACCTGTTGGGGATGTATGTAGACTGTCTGCTCCTTCCTTCCTCATGCTCTCTATGGTTTCATCAATGAACTCCTCAACTGAATAAGGATTCAACCTTTCCCTCTTAGCAAAGGTTTGATATGTAGGTCTGCTAGAAGGGGTAGCTACTTCCCTATCACTTTTCAAATTATTTTCCTTATTCAAAGGAGTTTGCACAACTAGGGAATTTCCCATGTTAGTCTAAACTAGATGTTGCTATGGTGGAGCTCTTTCTTCAGAGATTTTGAAGGTAATGGTTGTCCTGCTTGTTCTGATGGAGGAACACTAGTTTCATGTGTTTGTCCTTGTGATTCCTTTGCTGTGGGAGCCTTTGGGAAGGCTCGGTATGCACCTGTACAAAAGATTCCAGGTCAATTATCTTCTCCAAATCTTTCATTACATTCTCAACTTCAAATTTATCACTATCTTCCTCTATCAATGTCCCTTCTCTCCATTCATCTAAATTGGCATATTGTTCTATCTTAGAGATTATGTGATGGATGTAGGGTGAAATCTTATGTTTTTTCCTCCTGTCACTGATGAAACCATGAGGGTCACAAACCCAGGCAAAGCTTTTCTTTAGTCTCATTGTTGTTTTTATGATTTCTTCTGCCCTTTTCCCTGCTTCTCTATTGTTGCACACAAATGGGCCTAAGTGGTCCTTAACCCTCAATTGGGCTTTCTTCTTTTCCTTGGTGAAATGAATTTGATCAGAGTTTAACATTTGCCTGTAATATTCCAGGGCAAACAATCTCATAGGAACATACTTAGGCAACTTGAAATGTGGGACTTCACAATCATAGATTTGAATCTCAGTGTGATTCTAGTACAAGTACCAGTCACCTATCTTGTATTGTTTTGATAGTTGAAGGATTCTCTTGATATTATCACTAATTATTGGGAGAGGATGTGCTGTCAGCATGGTGGTTACAGGATAGAAAAATTTATCTATGAATTCACTATGTGAATGGGGAGAAGTGTATGAGTATTCAAAGATGGAAGTCCAAAAAATGACTGATCTAGGATTACCTCTAGTATCAAGCTTATTTATAGAGAATGGGAATTTTTCAGTTTGGTAATATAGGAAGAGGTGACACAAGACTGTGGAATACTTGAACACTCTCTCATTTTCCAATCTCATGAACTGATCATGGATTTTGTCAGCTATAAATGCAGCATAGTCATACTTGGCAGTAGGGGTTGGCTGGGGGTGAAGATAGTCATATAAGCAAAGGTCATTTCATCCACATATTCATTGGTTGAGAAACCAAGAATACAAGAAATCATGTTAATAATATCCCTCCCTAAGCTTGTAAATGCAGTTGTCATGTAGGGTGGAGAGTTTTCTGAAATGTATTGCTCTAGCATGAACATTTTGCAAACTCTAGCGATCTCTGAGTTGGAAAGTATTGGAAGACTTATCAGGTAAATTAGCAATTGACAAAGGGGTAAGGTTCTGACTATGTTGCAATTGCAATATTTCATTTATGGAGTCCGTTGTAATGGTAAAAAGGATTTGTTGGTCAGGGACATTACAACTCTGATATTAGAGTTTTAATTGGCATGGCACTGGTGAACAATGTCTCTGAAAATGTGCACTGAAGGGAATTGGTACTTTGGGAGATTTGATTCCCATAGACCAATATTGTCAACATTATTGAGGTAAAGGTTCCAATACTTATAATGCAGTCTCAAGGGGGAGTCATCAAATGTGAGGTCTTTGAGTTGGAAATCTTTATCTACTAAGGGCAAATAATCCAAATCTCTATGACGAGTAGTCATAGGAGGTAGAATGAGGGCTATGGGAGCTTCCATTTCTGGTCCTTGTGGATTCAGAGATTGAAATGGGGTTTTTGAGTAGGGTAGGTGAAACAGGGGGTCTTGGGTTTCTTTACTGTAAGTTTTGCAACTGAATTACAATGAATTTTGGGGTTTTCAACGTAATTACAGAGGAATTTAAGTATTTATAGGGTTCTAGAAGAAAACTCGTAAATACCTGTTTATGGAGTGATTGGAAATCGAGTACTGGTCACTGGATACAAATGGTGGACTGGAGTTGTGTCGGACTACAATTTTCGGGGTTGTTGATGGTTGGAGTATGAGCTAGTTGAATTCACGTTCTGGTTGCATGCATGAGTTTTTAGAACAATAACGGAAAAAAATATTAACTTTGTTTTATGCAAAGCCAACGTTTTTGGTGGGTTTTGTGATACGGCAGGTGGCATTATCAGGGGGGCGACTTGATGTTTTGTTGTTAGCAGAAGGTGGTAGGCGGGTTTCATCGCACCACTTATGGGTGGGAAGTGGTATTCGGGGGAAGGAGAGGGATGCCATACGTCTTTCAACATGTAGCATTTGCATTGTACATGAAACTGCTCACATCCTGCACTAAAGGTGGACCAAAAGGCCCACGCTATATGAGTGAAGGCCGTTGGATCTAAAGGATCTGATCAGATGGTGTCAGGGTAATGACGTGATTGAAGGATAAGAGGGGCGGGCCTGATAATAACTAAAGGATTTAATAGTATCGGGGGTGATTTGATTGGTTGGGAGAGTTATTAATTAGTTCGAATGACTAAATTAATCCTCATTGAATGGTGGCAGGGTCGGGTTCTTAAACAACTACATATTAGTTAATTAATCATGTTTGTTTATTTGTTTTATGATTATACTTAACCATCGGGGTGGGATATATACTAATTTGGGGTTTTGCATAGTATAATAATACAGGCTTGGATAATTTTCTTTTATTTGGGAATTATATAATAAAAAACTAATGGTTAATATAACTAAATGAATGGGAAGCGCTAAGTCCAATGTTTTCCAAAAGTATTTCATCATCTAACATATTGACTTAGGCTAAAGTGTATAAGAGGATTTTATGAGGATTTATTTCAATTTCCCTAAGTTTTATAAACATATTTGGGCACTGCAACAACAATCTTATATGTCCATAAACCAAGGGCTTCTAAGTCCCTAAAAGTGTTCTTTCATACTCTAAAGGAACAAGGTTACCTGATTACATCATCTCCCAGAAGTTCTCCATGAAAAACTGCTCAGAACTGGTCAAAACTGGACCATTTCACCTACTCCATGGTCAAAGTGTGATGCATCCCACCTAATGCTCATGGGGGGTGTGATGCATACTGAAAATCCCTTCTATGGGGTGTAATAGGCAAGAGTATACAAGTGGCAGAGACAGTTTGCAAGGTGGATGATCATGGAATCTTCCAGAAACTTCTCCTGTGACACTTGCCTCTCTGAATTCACCCGGGGATGAGTAAGAGATCATGAAATCTTCAAGTGGAACTTAGAACTATCAAATAAATGACACTAATAAAAAACCCAGAAGCTGACTGACCCACCTGCAAACATCTATATATGGATCCCTCATCCTAGAGATCCAGAGGCTGGAATTTTGCATCTTGTAAGGAAGTGTTGTTGGTCTCTTTGTGGAACATCATAGTGTTGGGTGATATAGCTTTTCATGAGGTGAAGAATGGCTTTCATGTTGGGAGGATGGCACTGGGTTAGATCAATGGGTTGTAATCCTCTCTTCTACTACTTCTATCAATAAATCTATTTGAGTTTTCCTCCATATTCTTGTATGTCTTTGAAAATTGAATTGATATATGCATTTGTATGGTCAATATATATATGATCCTATATTGTTTATGATTATAGATATCTATGCTTTGATTGTATTACGTTGCTTTGACTCTACAGGTGTTCTTTGAAGCGGGACAAGTGAGGAAGGAGTGGCAGAGATCTGTCAAAGGGGAGAGGAAACAAGCAAGGAGCCAAGTGGAAGACTGAGGTTGGTACTATCTACTTCTCTCTGGTCTATTTCTCATAAAGGAAAATGCAAGTAACTTTAGTTTGTTTGTTTCTAAGATAGCTACTTGTCTTAGTGGGACTAGAAGCTCTGAATGGACACTAGTTTTCTCGATAACAAAATGGCGATTCCACTGGGGATCAAATAGCTTGTTTGCTTGTTTCTAGTTTGTTTACTTTATAAACTACAGACAGAGCCTGAAGTTAATCAAGCTAGCCTTAGAACTGCTTTTGCTATGCATCTGCAAAGTAGATAAACATTGCTTCAGTTAATCTCTAGGTTAGTTTATGAATTAAACATCTAACTTGCAAGCATTATAAGTGCCCTGGTGGTGGCTCAAGTAACCTCATTAGATCAGTCCCTATTTTTTGTATTTACTGACTATCGTTAGCTCAGCCTAAATCCCTTAACTAAGCTACAAGTTGTGACCAAAAACTAAGCCCAATATCATCCCTAGACCATCACACTATCTCCTTTTGACAGTCTAGATGCATCACACCTCCTGTGTGTTGTAGGTGATATGCATCCCTGTTTCCCTGTACAGGTGCGATGATCAGATAAAACTGTTGCTGCCTCCAAATTTTGGTTTTTATTCATTCTCTTCAACTAGTGAAAATGAAGTCACTGGACAAAAAGGAAGATCTAGAATTCCTTGTAGACTGTGTGAAGGCAATCATGCCATCCACTGTTGTCCCTTCCTAGATGAAGCTAAAAGAGTTTTGGATAACTGTCTTGCTTCACTGCTACGGCTTCCTCCTAGATACAAGAAACTCTTGCCGAGTCCATCACTACTTGAAAATGTGATTGACACACCTTTGTGGTCGATCAAAGCATCTATCATTGAATATAAACCCTTTGAGTCCACACTAGACCAAATTCAACAGGTCGAGACAGTAGTCGATCTAGTCTTGTCTTCAGAAGGTCTACTTTCAGATGATATAGTCACCAAAGAGAATGAGAACAACACCATTCAAATTCCTTTCGTAAACATAGAATCTAATAAACAAGGGGGCAATATACCCGTTCCTTTACCATAGGAAGGAAGTTCGTCAGAGATGTATTTGGCCGTTTATTCGGTCCCACCTCCAAGCAACCTAGTCGTTTCCTTTGATTGGAATCTACTAGGCAGACCCTATCTACCATCAAATGTACCTTTCTAAATCATAGTACAAGCTTACATAATGGTCATGGTCAGTACTATCATAGATGAAGTGGCTTCTATAGGTATCCTTTCCTCAACTGCTTGAAAAGTGCTTGGTTCGCCATCACTTTTGCCTGAGATGCGAAATATGATAGGCTTCGACAAAGGAACCAATCAACCATTAGGGATCCTTCGAAATTTGCCTATAACTTTGAAAAGGAAAACCATCTATCTGAACGTAATGGTAGTCCAAGGACCTTTAGATTATAATCTACTCCTTGGACGTGACTATATTCATAGCATGGGAGCTATTGTTTCCTTTCTCTTTCAAGTGATGTGTTTTCTGCATGAAGGTAGAGTGGTCCAGCTCATAGACCCGCTTTCATTCCCTGGTTCACACATAGCTAATAGTAAAGTGCCATCCCTAACTGGTCTTTTTGCGCAAGGAATGTCCCATCAATCTCTAGTCAATCCACCTGATGAACGCGAGTGATTCGGTGAATGTGACTAAACCCAGGGGGCATGCACCCTGGCTTGCTTCAGCAAGAAAACTTTAGGTATAGGGTAGGTTTCTACAGAGGATATATGACTAGTCTGACGATCTTGTCTGTTTAGGAAAATGGATCAGTTTGGAAAAAGATTCCCCCATCAAAGGTTATGTGATTGGGACTGACAACAGTCACCTTTGTCCATTTCGATGGACAGAGCCAAGGAAGTGTTTCTGTGTGCTGCGCAAGTGGAACCATCTTGTGGATGTAAGAAATTTTGTATGGTAACCGGGAAACTCTACTTCGATATACCTGCGGGCATGCAAACCGTTTGCATGCAAGTGAAAAATGACCATTTATTTTCTTAGTTTGTAGGCTCTTAACCCTTTAGACTCATAGGATTGGTCGTTCTTAGCTTGCATAATGAAAGGCTCCGGAGCAAAGTTGCGAATGGGGCAAAATCCCTAAAAAATGAACCTACCGATGAGACATCCTTATTATACGACTGGCATGACAAGTTTTACGCAAAGTTTAAGCTCGTTAAAAAATAAACCTAACAATGAGCATATGTTCCACCAGAGTTTAAGCTCATTAAATAATCAAGCAACCTCCGGTAAATAACCATTGTGATCACATAATTATCGGCTTTTGAGCCTTGGTCATGTTCTTACCATCACCTCCACTCTGTCTAACTAATCATATGCCTCCATTTGATTGTTTACCCCTTTTGAGGAACAACTGTGATTAGTGATCCTATTAGCCACCTTCTTTACACTGTCGTGACTGAAAAGTTCCAAACCTTACCTAGAACCAGCTGCTATCCAAAATCATCACTAGTTCCTCAAAAAATGAGTCTTCTTTAAGCTCTTTTCATCTGACTCGTAAAATAATGAAAATATTGCCGAGCAATTGGCCTCTCCAGCTCGATAAAGTGATTGGAAGTTACATCCCTCCTCTAGATTTTAATCTTTTTGGACCTGAGGGATCATTGCACAAAAAGATCGTATTAGGTCCCTATAATACTAGTGATTACCCCATTATTATTGTAGTTGTATCCCTTATTAATATTGTTGTGCCCCTATTGTCTCCATATTTTTATTACTGTGCCCCATAGAATCCCTCCATTGTTATTTTTGTGGCTTTATATTATTATTGTTAGGTCGGCTAGGTTATATTGTGACTCCTTATACTCCTATATATAGAAAGGAGGTTTTGTCATTTGAATCATCCAAGAATTGTTCATTTATGTAATGTAAAGGAGGTTTCCCCTCGAAGAGGCTGAATTCTAAGGCATTGATATATCTTTTCTATCTTTTCTTGAGCTGGTTTCATAACATTTGGTATCAGAGCTTTGGATTCTAGGGTTTTGCTGCTCCAAATAGGTCATCGTGGCACTTTTGCTATAACTTTTTTTCAGAGACATTTTAGAAGCTAAAAAAAACCCATTTAAGAAAAAATCGCGTTGAACCTCATGTCAAAATTTTAGAGATTTTCGCGCTACATTTGCGGAGATATGATCTGAGGAAGTTGGTCTTTTGTAGACTCCTGAATTACATTCCAAACAGGTGACCTAGGGAAAATCGTCATAACTTTCTCTCTGAACATCTGATTGAAATTTTGTAAGAAGGTATAGAAAAAGGTCAAGCTGTAGTTTCTTGTATATATTTTTCAAAGCCAAAGGTCAAAAAAATGACTCATGGCACATTGTACAAGTTTGCTCTACTGAACTAGTCTATAATCAGGTCACCGTGGGAGATGTCGCATAACTCTTCCTTGGAGAATCCAATTTGGATCAAACTAGTGGCATTGGAAAGAGGATAGAGAGGGCTACTACAGATCGTAATTTCAGAACTGGATGATCTGAAAGTACATAGATACATCAGAGGCAATATCGAGCTCCTACAAAATGAAAAAAGGTGTGTAGATTCTTTTAAATTTTGCTTAAGATTGGTTTGAAAATTTATATTGAAGGAATTCAAAGGGCTAGTAGAGCATTATTATTGGTAACTGATGCCCCGAAGAAAGAGAATGCAAACACCTAGTAAGCAACCTGAAAGCTCTAGCATGACTCATGAAGAAGAGGAAGAAATGCTACATGATATATCAAAATTACAAGAACAAGTGCAACAAGTGTCACTTGCACAAAAAGCAACAGAATCAAGGATGGATGGTTTAAGGAAAGATGTAGAAGCTAAGATGGATGGTTTAAAGAAAGGTATAGAAGCTAAGATGGTTTGTTTAAAGAAAAGCGTAGAAGCTAAGATGGATGGCATGGAAGCTAAGATGAATGGCATGGACGCTAAAATTGATGGCATGGATGATAAGATGGAAGAATTGAAGATAAATATGAATAAGTTGCTATAGGAAATGGTCACTAATGGTGAAAGGGTACTAAAGAAAACTCATGATGAGAAAAAAGGAAATGTTAATCATGATTCCATAGACTCTAATGTTGGATCGAAGACCCACCATATTCAAAAAATCGATATGAGGAAGTTTGATGGCAAGGATCCCGCAACATGGATATTATAGATGGAGCAATTTTTCGATCTCATAATGTGCAAAATGCACAAAAGGTATGTATTGCAACTTTATATTTGGAACCAAATCAGTTTGTATGGTATCAATGGCTTTTCTCTCGTAAACAAAGTATCACTTGGGCAATTTTTACGGAAGAATTGATAGCACATTATGAGGATATAAAAAGCAACACTTTTTTATCCAATTGATAAGTCTCAAACAAAAGGGTTCAATAATGGAGCACATTGAGGAGTTCCAAAATTGAACATAAGGGTAAAAGATATTCCAGAGGAGCATAGGATTGATGTGTTCATAGGGTCTTTAAAGGATAATATCCAACATGATGTTCGCCTTTGGGAACCTGAGTCATTAGAGAAGGCATTCAGGTTAGCAAGAAAAATGGAAAGCAAAATTATGGCAACCAGGAAGCATACCACTCACAACTATAAAGACGGAAGTGTTGTTGCTCCTAGTCTTCCACAACCTATAAGGTTGACACCACAACAATTGGAAGAAAAAAGAGCAAAAGGGCTTTGTTACAGTTGTGATAGCAAATACACTAAGGGTCATAAGTGTGTTGAGAAGAAATTATTCTACATAGATTGTGAACAGGAAGAAGAAAATGAGCAAGAAAGGTCAAAAGAAGAGGATATACTCCAGGAACAAAGCCTAGATGAAAAACAAATAAATCCGACCATATCTTGTAATGCATTTGCGGGAATTACCACTCCTCAAACCATCAAGATAGAAGGACAAATCAAGAAGAAAAAGGTAATAGTTTTGATTGATTCAGGAAGTACTCACAATTTTATTCATTGTAAGGTAGCCAAAGAATTGAATTGCTTCTTATATCCAGCACCAAAGTGTCAAGTGATGGTTGCAAATGGAGGAACAATAAATTGCTCTAGAAAGTGCCATAATATCAAGCTATCCATGGGACAATATGTATTGACTAGCCCAATGCTTTCCATTCCAATGGGAGGTGTTGATGTTGTACAAGGAGTCTAATGGCTACAATCCTTGGGTACAATAGCTTTTAATTTTCAAGAACTTTTTATGAAATTTTCTGCGGAAGGAAAGGAAGTTGAATTAAGGGTTATTACAAGGAAACCAAGAAACATAATAAGCTCTAACGGTATGATAAAACTTCTAAAAAAGGAATAAAAAGGTGTAATTGCACAATTATGTTCGCTAGATGTTTCCACATCGGAATCTTCTATTTCTCCAGATCTCCAAAAATACCTAGACAATCATTCCAAGGT